>VYXB01004361.1:148150-172616 GCA_013397135.1 Pachyramphus minor | reverse complement strand
TGCCCCCTCCAGCCTTATCTACGTTGTGCCTCTCTCGCACCTCTGGAGCCCTGCCGTGCACACGGAAGGGTCCGTTTACCACCCCCCCACACCCAGTGCCCCCCACCCCGTACTGTGCACCGAACCCTTTGGAAGCCGGATTCCCCCTGCTTTAAACCCGGGGTGTCCCCTCGCACCCCCCGCACCCCAGCACGGTGACCCAACTTTCCCCCAGCCCAGCATCGCGCGGTGATGGCCCCACCAGCTTTCGCACATGGATGGTGATTTCCCAGGCGCTGGGAAAGGGCTGGCCTGCCTCGAGGGCTCCCTGCCTGCCATGGAGCCGCACAAACTCCAGAGGCGAGCAGGGTGAAACGGCACGTTCGGAGCCAGAGCGATCCCTGGGGACTGGGACGCGCTCCGGGATGCGTTAGGGGCTGCTCTGTGCCGGCAGCAGGTGGAGGGTTGGCTTCATTGCGCTGCTCTGCACATTGCGGGCATCCCTGTGGTCCTGCTACTCCTCTCACAGGTGCCTGCTCAGTTTGCAGGGAGGTGACAGGTTTTAGCAACCATTCGGAGCTTAGGTCTGACCCAGCCAGGTCACAGTGCCACCAGGTCTGTACAGCTTCACGCCATCTCCTCTGAGAGGGGAGAGATGGAGGCTTTTCTGCTGGAGGAGGAAAAGTTTCTTGTATCTCATACCAGCTGTAGCTCAGAGAAGCCCCGTGACTACGTCAAGCCTGGGTGTCAGAAAGCCATCTGTGGCAGGGTGGGGGCGGGCAGGCCTGGGGCTGGACCCGCCAGTCTGGGGAAATTCCCCAAAATTCAGCGAATTTCAAAATGCTGCCTGTGCACTGCTTGGGAGGGAGGGAGGGAGGGTTTGCAGCACGGCAGGGTTATCTAATGAGCAGGGCTCACACAGAGCAGTGCACCAGGACGCTGCTTCCCCCACCGAGGCTCCGGCTCAGGCACCTGCCAGGAAGGGCAGAGTGTGTCGTTCCCCATCAGCTCCTAGCAGAACAGAAAACGTGATGAATATAAGGTACATCTGCATCATTATGGTGCAATTACTTCCCCCTGTAACCAAATGTTCAAGCTGGAATTAATATTTCATGCAAACAGCACGTGAATTGATGTATTCTGCCCCAATCAATTTGACTCAAACTTTGTCTTTGACCTGCTTTTATCCTTGCTACAGTATCCACGCTGCAGTCAGCTTTTACAGGGTAAATGTTAATACTCAAGGGGCTGATTAGTTACTGCTGACAACTTTCAGGCACTAAGGAACCGTTCTTGTCCTGGACTGGATTTGATCACTCACTCCAAACCCTGCTGAAGAGCTGGGGCCATCTCGCAAAGCAGAAGGTGGCAGGGATGGTGGTTACAGAGCAGGAGTGAACTGCAGGAGAAGGGGAATACGTCAAAAGAAGTCTTATTTAGGCTGGGAAGCCTAAATTTAGGATGTCAGATGGGTGTCTCTGTGCTATCTCCCCTCCAGTGGGTGTGCTTGCTGGGGGCAAATAATCTCTCTAGCTTGAGACAGCACTGGTGGGATTCCGAAGGGGTTGAATGTAAATCATGGTTGTGTTTATGCTCTCTAATGAGCAGCAGGGAGCACAAGATGCCAGGTATTTTCAGAGGTGTTTGTCAGGAAACTACCACTGTGTGTGGGAAGTGAGAGCCTCAACAAGAATTATTTGACATCCACTTTATGAAGCAACTAAGAAATTAAAGATCTGTGAGGCATTTAAATCAAATATTTGAAAACTAGGAAGCATGAAACCATGGCAATAAGAAGTTCTGCTCAACTTGGAAAATTATATCCAGCAATTCTCTGCAGTAAACAGAGCACAATGTCAACAACAGCTTTTACATCCCAAACACTCCCCCCTTGCAGCTGAGAGGCTTTCGGTGCTGAGCAGGACCGTGCCTCTGAGCTGTGTCCTCTGCTCCACTCCTGCTCTAAGTTTGTTTTAAATGAAACAGTGGTGCTGGGCCAAATTAAAGTTCAGCAAAATGAAAGAGGGCTATAACTCAAAGGCAGTGCTTGTTAGAGTGCTGCCCAAAGCAATATAACATGGAATGATTCTCCAGATTTCATTACTAGTGGAATATCCTGCCCAGTTTATAAATCTAACTTGATTATTAATGTTTTTATTGTTCTCCATTAGCTGCCCTAACAAAGAGGGCATAAAATAGCAGATGGAGCAGAGCTTGACTTGAGTGATTCCACTGAATTTTAGTACACAGCTTTTGAGATTTATGACTTTGCATTTTGCACTGCTGCCTTTACAGTAAACCCCCCACCCCTCCTCTCCACGGCGTTCACAAATTGCATCTTTTTATGGCTGTTGAGCTCGGGTGTCTCAGGGGTGCAGGCAGCAAAACCTCTCTGTACCTTGGTAGTAACTGAGTAATGAGAGCTCTCACCCCAGTGGGCTTTGAACCAGGTCTGGGGGGAGGTCTCCCTTCAAGCTGTACTTTTCAGAAGAGCCGGCGTGCGGAGTTTGAACAGCAAAGGTGTTGACCTCCAAACCAGGAGACTGGCTGGTTTGGAACAGAGCCAGCTGTTAAACGGGCAGCTCCTGCCCGTTCCTGCCTGCTGCAGGTGCACAGCTGTACAGCTGTGGCAGGGCAAAAGCTCTGGCCTGGGGATGGGCTGATGCCTGAGGCTGAGCAAGCTTGGCTTGAGGGAGGCACTTTGCCCTAGGGCGTTGCTTTGCCCAGGTTGCAGGACAGGAGTTGGCAGTGTGGTGGTGGCCTCACTGAGATCATCCCTTGTGGACACGGGCTCTGGTATCACTACCCAGGGATGCAGGAGTGCCAGGAAAGTTTTAGTTTGGTTGCAAGAGCGTGAGTGGGAAAAAAAAAGACTGTGAGTGGCTTTTTCTTGACTTTGTGGCCAGGGGTGAGAGGGGAGGTCTGTGCATGCCCCCAGGGCGTTTCTCCAGCTGGGGATTGCTGGGCATTCCTGGGGGCTTGCGTATGACCGATGCCTCTCTCAGCCTCCTGCTCACAAAGCCCCGTCTGTGTTGTTCCCAGAGAAGTTGCTCCCAGGGGATGGAGGCATTTGCATTCATCGGTGGAGACCAGGGACCCGCGTCCCCCTCTGTCTCCCAAGCGGCTCTTTGTTCAGGGCAGGGCCCTCGCCTTTGTGGCAGCTTCTCATTTGAATGACAAGGATGCACTTGTGGGGTGGCACAGAGCCCTGCGAGGCTGTGCCCCCCCGGCTGGCTGCGGTGGGCTGGGGGACAGACAGAGGTTCCTCTGTGTCCCCACGGCAGGGAGAGGAGGGGCAGGAGTAGCAGCAGTTTCCTATGAGTCTGTGCCCCGTGTCTCACAGGTGCCGAATTTCAGACTAGAGGCCAGCTCAAGACTGGGGTATGGGTTCATCCTTGCTGTTTCTGGGGTGCTGCCCCAAGAAGGGTAGGAGCATCCTGCTGCTGTTGCTGCCAGATGCCCAGTGCAGCTCCACATCCTGCTCCCACCTGCCAGGAGTCAGCCAGGAACTCCCCTAAATTGCTGCATTTAAGCACCCAGTGTCAGGCATGTCCCTGAGACATGGCTTAGCTCCTGTTTCAAGGCTTGGGATAATCAGCTTCTTAAAGTACAATCCTTGTAAGAATATAGGCTGTTCTCTGTATCAGGAGAAAGTACCAGGCTTCTTCTGTTTCTGCTAATGGGGAAATTAAAAATTGATAATTCCAGTTGGAGCTTCGTTCAGACTCCTAAAATGGCGAGTCTTAAAGGACAAAATGCTCAATAGATTCCCTAGACAATCATGCATTCAGGCCAAGAGCATTGGGGAGAGAAGCTTGGCTTGCCCCCCCTGCCACTAAAGCACTTCATGCCTTCCCATATGGAGCAGCAACCATCCCAGGTCCATGAATTCCCTCCAAGAAAGCTAAGCTACCATTTTTAAAAAAACGATAAAATGAAGTGCTGTTGGTTACATTTTAAGGTACCTCTTGAAGCCAAAGTACAATGCAAACTAAATTGACAAAGGGCTGGCTGGAAGCTTTCAAACAGCCGGGCTGCTGTGAAAGCATTTAATCTGCTATTAAAGCCCTGGCTGGTGTGAACAGCTCCTTCCCTTTCAGATTTGAGACCTCCACATACAGTAATGCAATTTTCTCCTGGGCTTGGCTGCTATTGTGGGCCCAGCCGTGGGAATTACCCGGGCTAGTCAGTCCAAATTACCCACTTCAATGAGGCTCTGCCTTCCAGAAGGGTTCAGAGCCAGTGGGTGAAACCCTGCTGTCACCAGGGAGTTCCCCATGGTTGGTGCTGGGGATGGAGTAGTGAGCTCCCACCTTGGCCTTGCTCTTCATCCTGGGCACTGTGTTGGGTGTAGAAGGAGCTCGTGGCTGGCAGGACCCCCTGGCTGGACTCTGCCATCCCTGGGGGCAGCACGCAGTGGAGCTGTACCTCCATGCCCTCCTTTTGCCCCAGAAAACTCCTCAGAAGGGAGACCTCTGCATGTGTGACTCAGCCTGCAATGTTTCATTATTCTCCCTCACTAAATCAAACGTGCAAAAGAGGCAACACAAAATGCAACATGTGCCCATCCCTGCCCGGCACCGGCCGGGGCTCTCCTAGTTTGGGGCCTGGGGGTGACTCACTGGTGGGACCATATGGGTCACAGGGTGACATGGGTATGACATGGGTGATGTCACCATGAAACTGGGGGGCTTGGATGTGTGTGACTCCCTGTTTGTCCTGGCAGGTTCGGTGTTGCCGGCAGCGGTTCGCTCTGACTCATCGCCGGGGCACGCACTAATTTCTCATTATTTACTCGTTGGCAGAAGCGCTGCAGGAATGGGCTGTGTGGCTCCGGGAAAGGTCGTGCTGTGGCTCAGGGAACCTTTATTTCTGGATGCTGTGGGAGCAGGCGTGTACCCTGTGTGGGCCTGGGGTCCTGCCCGGCCCCGTGGAGGTCACAATGTGGGAGGGAAGAGCCCTCACATCTCGGGTGATGGTGAACCTGGGCCACCACATCACCACTCTTTAAAGTGTCTTGCTCAGAGCAGAGCAGCACTTGAAAGCTAAGGATTTGATTTCTAAATAACCTGAGATCTGACAGCAACAGTTCTCAAAATCTTTCTTTAATCAAAATCACTTTAAATGGGTAGATTTGGGAATTTCGCAATCACTTGCTGCTGCGCACGTGCAAGCTGCATCTTCTTTGTCCCAGATTTTTCTGAGGATTGTCTCTGTTTTCTGGGTCAGAGAATTAAGAGATTTGATGTTATATTAAAAAAAAAAAAACACACCAAACCACACATGCAAAGTTAAATCCAGTGCAAAACAAAGCAGACGTGCGGGGGCGAGGGGAAGGAGCTTCTGAAGGACCGGAGAGTTTTAGATCAGCGTAATGAGAAACTGCCTTTGACAACAGGTTTGTTCCAGGGAAGTCCTGATGTGGAGTAAATGCTGATGTTCACCGAGGAGTGTGGTCTTCAGATGGGACTCTGGCTGTTTGATTAGCCATGGTGATTTAATAGAAAGGAACCCAATTAAATCTGAGGAATTTCCTGCATCAGAATACACCATGTGCGCAGAAAATTGTTCTTCCAAGAAATCTGGAGATGATCTACAGCTCCTGCCGAGAACAGTCCAAATACAGTGACTTGGGAAGTGGCAGTATATTCAGGAGTTTTTTTCATATTATTTTTACAAGAGGGAGTTTCTGCCCATTGACTGTCAGTGGTCAGGCAGAGTTCTTCATGCTGGCTGACATATTATTTCATCCTGACAATATTGATTTTTTGAGTGAACAAAAGCAATTTTACCTGTGTCACAGAGCCCTTGCTTGAAGGTGATGGACATGTTTGGATTACATCTTCTTGTCATTTAACAAACTCCAACAGGCATCTTCCCTGGTTTATATTAAGGCTGCCGAGATCACCCTCCAGCCCCGACACTGCCGCTGCGTCCTGGTTCTGCTCTGCAATTCAAGTGTGTCCTGCAGAGCCCACTACACATGTTCTTCCTTAAGGATGAACAGAACAAAAGGTTCCCTTATCCAAAATACAGGTGGGAGATAAGAGATCTGAACTGCTTCACCCACAGGTTTGTCTTTATTTGTGGCGCTTGCGGGGGCATTTAACCCCCCTACNCTGCTTCACCCACAGGTTTGTCTTCATTTGTGGCGCTTGCCTGTCATGCACCGTGTGGGGGCATTTAACCCCCCTATAGCTTCCCCGGGGCTCACATCCCAAACCACCTGCCTCTGGATTTTTGTACCTCCCACCAAATGTCCCTTGCTGGAGATGGCAGACTATGAAGAGATCAAAAGGAAACTTCACAGGCTGTTGCCAGACTTTGGGGATTTCACTGTCCAAGGCTTTTCTGAGGCTGAGGAAGCAGATCTGAGGGCGGTTTTGGGAGCAAGGGAGCAGCTGAACCCTGGAGGGGACCCTAATGGGACAAAAAGATGGAAAAGACCAAGAAGGGGTTTCTGTGGGATTCCTTTTGAGAAGAAAGCCTGGAAACACTCATCTGAGAAAGCATCCACTTGACTGGCAGCTGCAGACTTTTCAAAATACTGCGAGTTCTAGGCTGTAGTGCTTGTTCTCAGGCTTTGACTGTCTACATATCAGTCAACCCTTCATTAAGATTTGCCTTTTTTCTGTGAGGTGTTGTCACGTGCAGAAGTGCTACTGCTGATCCTGTGGCTGGAGTACATCTCAGGAGATGATTTTCCTGTTTCCATCTGTGGAAGCTGCGACTTCTGGTGCCCTGAGCTGCTGGGTGGCTCTGCTGGGCTCCTCCACAACTGTAATTACCAAAAACTTGGATGGCTGCTGGGCTGAAGGGTGTAACACTAGAAAATGCTCCTTTTGTTTTACTTTTGCTCCTGGGAAGTTTGGCTACAGGATCCCAAGGAAAGCACAAGGAGCGAAATGATACTATGACTACTAGCGACAGTCCCACCATGACTCCAGATCTAATTACCTGTAAGCTCTGGAGCTGATGAATTCAGCCTTTGGGAAAGGGTGTCAGGTCTCATTTATCACCGAGCAAGAGAAAAACAAAGCAGTCTCTCCTGTTTTTCTTGAGCCCACCACATGCAATCTCCTCCGGAGATATTACATCCACTCCACATCAGTTATGTCCGGGCTGGTGCTCAGTCGAGGCTGCACCTTTGACAAGGCTTGTGGTGGGGAGCATGGGGAGCTCCCACCACCCCACAGTCATGTTCCCACCTTGTTGCTTGTGTTTACTTTGTGGTTGCTGTCCCTTTGTCATGCTCATAGTGTCCCTCTGGCACGTCCGCCACAGAAGGGCAATCAGTGATGCTGCTCAAGAAGCATTTTCCTCCTCTGATAAGTTCTCTGCATTAAATTGGCTTTTATTTTTCTTGTTTGTTCTCCATTTTGATGCTGCTTGGCACATTCCCCGTTGCTCTGTACCGAGCCATGCTGCCTCTACCTTTGCATCCTTCACGTCAGAGATGCATTTTTGTTCAAAAGTGAGAGGAAATTGGATTCACGAAAGGGAAATTCCTCACAGACGTGTTTTATATAAAGGCACAGCTAAAGAGAGGTAGGTGGTTTGGGACTTTTGGCACGGTTTTTTTTATGCTGCAGAAATGTATCTTCCAGGTCTGATCAATGAGACTCCGAAATGAGGAATAATCTTGCCTGGCCTCAGCCGGCACTGAAGCGTACGGCAACCCAGCCCTTCCTCCCAGGCGGGATGCATCTCATATTTCATGGCAGGATGACAGTCCTGACAGACAATCTGTTGCTGGTTTGGCATTTCTGATACACCTTGTGTTTTGGTACACACTCACCCAGTGTCCAGCAGGATCAGGATAATCTAGAGGAAATGAGCCAACACGCTCCAGGGTCCCATATGGGCAGTGAACAGGGCAACACTGATTTGAGTAACCTTCCACAAGCTCACCTGGGTTAAAAAACTCACCCACCATGATATGAAAGCTTTGTTTCTCTGCCTAAAGCCCACAGCATCAAGTGCATGATCTGCCAGCCTCTGAGGCACCAGATGTGGTTATTAACCAAGCAGCCTCATTGAAAGGTGACCTGAGCTCCAAGCACCAGGTCTGAGAGTCAAAGGCTTCCCTTGGTGAAGGGCATCCAGTCCAGGCTGGAGTTGGGTGGCTTTTCTTTGCTTCTCGTTCACGTGTCTGTTCCTAGGGAGTGACTTTCACTGGTTTATCTCTTCCCAGGGAGGTTTTTCCCTGCATCAGGTTTGTCAGGAGCCCAATGCCCCAGAGGAAAAGCTCCTGAGGGCTCATACTCCCTGCCTGGGCTGAGCTCTGGGATGTGGAGGCTGGAGGAAATGGGTGACAGCGGGAGCTCCTCCATTCCCCTCCCTGCAGCCCCTCAGGGTTGGCAAGAGAAATTCCAGCCTTTTTCAGCAAAAGGAGTTTATCTCTGCAATAACAAGCGTCGTGGTGAGTCAGGGCCCCAGGGCCGAGATCCCCGGGGAGATGCGCATCAGCCGCTTTTCTTCTGCGGACAAAACCCCGGGCGAGCCCGCGGTCCCTCGATCCCGCCGCTCCCGGCTCCTGCAGCGCGGGGACCCCGGAGCGTCCCGTCGGTGTCGTGCCGGTGCCCTCTTGTGGAAACTGGGAAAACATCCGAGAAAATATGTTGGTGCTGGGCTGGGAGCAGAGGTTGGAAACCCACCCCGGGAGTGGAGTGGAGCAGGTGCTGGGAAACCCACCCCGGGGCTGCTCGGTGTCCCCTCCAGCCCGAGAGCCTCTGCCATTGCTGGAAATGGTGTCCTGGTCATTGAGGGAGATGGCACTAACTGAGCCTGGGGGCAGGGGCTCCCACAGCTAAAGAGCTGCCCCTTGGTGCACACCTTTGGTCACTGAATCCCTGTGTGGCGACCGATGTCCGTGCTTTAAGTGGATAAAATTCCCAAAGTGCCTCTGCACCTCCTTGCTCTTGTTCTGCAGTAATTCCCATTTCCCTTGTAACAAACACCTTTATCAGCACACACAAATGCTGAATTTCTTCTTGAACCAGCGTGCCCAGGCCCTGAGCCTACTGGGAGTTCCCTGTAGCCACAGAGCAGGCACAGACCCACTCTGCCACCCTCCTTGGGAGGAGTCACACTGCTTTGGTCATTTCCCAAAAATATCAGTGGGTCAGCGTGCCCAGGGGACCACAGGGCCGTCGTGCTGGCTCCCCCCTTCACAGCCCACCACCCCTCTGTCACTCGGGCATCTCTGACTGCAGAGGGTGATGAATAAGCTGCCCTGGAGCAGTGCCCTCTGACCCTACCACCCGCCTTGCACTCTGTAATAGCTGGCAGAAATAGCACTGTGCTGTGTAGGAAATGCCAGCCCGGCACCATCAGTCTGTTTTCCATCCTCTCTTCTGGTTTCCCAGCTCTGTGGGACCCTGATGAGCTGCATGTCTGTCTCCTATGTCCACCACAGGAGCAGCTCAGGCAGTGGATCTCACTCTGCTGCTCATGAGCCCCATTCCTGCAGCTTCCCTGAATTCAAGTTCTTACCTTCTCCATGTTTCCCTCTTATCTAATTTATTAATATCCTGAATAAGCATCCTCTTTTAAATTTCTAAAGCATTTTAACTATTAAAACCAACTTGTCTCCTCCTGCATTTCCCACACTTGGCAGCTTCCCTCCCTTTAATGCTTTCCTGGAAAGCAGTGTCCATGAAAGCCCAGCTGTGTCGGGGAGGTCACCAGGGCCAGCCCAGGCAGGGGCTGTGCATTGCTGGAGGTGAAAGGGAGCTGCAGTTGTGGGAGCTTTGTGTTGAATTCATCCAGAGTCCATGGGGTGACTCGCTGTCCCTCCTGCATCCAGCCTGTCTGTGAGATCAGAGATACTCATTTTTGCTTGTCTATTTAGAGGAATCGTATCTTTGAGCAAGGACATCTGGTTTTATTTTTTTTTGTTGTTTTGTAGCTTTGAGATCATCTCTCAGCCTCTAGGTTATCTAGACCCATACAGTGTCTGAACCCTGCCACTCCTGCATTCATTTCCTTTTGTTGAGGAACAATATTGTATTTCTGATGTTGTGTACAGGGAATTCAGTCTTGGGAGCCAGACTTGTTCAGAGCCAGGCTTGAGCGGGGACAAGGAGCTGAGCTCACATGCTCAGAGAGGCTGGGATCTTATTCAGAGCCAAGAGATACAACTGCAGAAATTTAATTAACGTTGCAAACCCCTTCAAAGCAGAGTTTCTGGCAAAATTGCCATCTCCACTGTGCAGCAGGTAGGATGCCTGAGAGGCCTCCACAGGGATCTGTCACAGAATAGCAAATGTTTCTTTACCTGGATGCTCGTGAGGACAACAGAGAAAATCAATACGATACACTCCCCTTCTCCAGGGTAGCCTTGAACCCTAATCAGAAAACTAATTGGCAGCCAGGTCCCCAGCACATCACCAGCTGGAAGTTGTTGGGTAGCAGCTGGGAATGGGGCCATGTGCCTGCTTGGACAACCTGGGGAAGGGCACAGGGTCTGACCATCACTGGTAGGTGATGAAACAGGGCTGGTGGGGAGCCCTGAGCAGGGGCTGGTGCAGAGGAGGGCATCTTAGTTTGCAAATTGGCCATAGATTGTTTATGGTAAAAAAAAAAAAGGGACCCCTGCAGCCATGACTGAGCCTGGAGAAATCATAGTAATAAAGGCAGTGGCAGCTGGAGTAAAATATCACCCAGCTGGTCCCCTGCGAGGATGAGTGGGCAGGGGGAATTTCTCGTTTAAGATAATCCAAATACCTGCATTTTTCAAGGGCTTCCAGGTCTCCATCCCATTGTCCCAGAGAAGGAACTCATCCCTGGGGGGCTCTATTCTGGGAGCAAGAGTGCTTTCTGCTGGAATTGTATTATCACACTCCAGAAAACATGTGCTCAAACCATCCAGAAAGGAGGTGACCAGAACTGGCCCATCTGTGGGGACTCTGCAGAAACAGAAGTGTTCAGCTGTGGAATCACTGCTGGTTCTCAGCTTACCTTATTTTTGTGGGGCACGAGGGCCTATTGGCCAGGAAAAAGGATGATTCTGCTCCTAATTAAGAAGCATAAAGGAAATTGGTTGTTTCCACGGCATCAAAACAGCTGAGGGAAGCTCAGGTCTCCCAGGCCTGACTTGCTGGCATGTGGCAAGGTGGGCAGTAACCTCAACACAACCAGCAACAGAAGCAGCTGCAAACAAATCCTTGCAGGACTCTCCTGACATAAATAAACATGGAAAATAAATGATGTCCCCAGCACTCTGCCCTCAACTGATGAGAAACAAGCTGCATTAACAAAATAGTTCAATAACCTGGAAGAGCTTCAGATGAGACCTGCTTGGCTGCCCCAGGAGAAGGGGGAGCGCTGCCTGTGAGTGTGCAAACAAGGTTATGAAATGTGGCAGAGCACAAAATGATACGGTGAGAAAATATTCACAAATTGAATTACGAGTGAGGATGGTTTTCCTGCGAGGAAGAGCAGAAAGGAGTTGTCTGTAGCTGGTGGTGGATATACAAAGCAAGGGCAAAGGGTGCCAGGTTTGTAACCCTGAACTTCGGAGCTGTTACCTGTGCTTTCAGTCACACGAGCAGTGAGCACCTTTTCTGCAGCGGAATATGCTGTGAGTTAAGAGAAGGGCACATAAAGCCTCCTGGGGGACTCGGTGATGTAAATGCCATCCCCAGAGGTGAGGCAGCAGGTGCCTTGGCAGAGGGGGTGTTGGGAGTGGGGCTGCTCCTGCCATCACGTCCTGGCTCTTTGTGGCACAGAAAACCTTGAACTTTACCCCCAGCCCACTCTGCTCCTTCCTGCTTCCCACTGCTCCAGCCCATCTCCTGCTTCATCCCTTAATGAGACAGGACGGGGCATTACCCGGTATTCAGTGCTCCCTGAAAGCTTCTCCCTGGCGGCCTCCGGATGGATCCGAGCGGTTACCGCTCCTTTTATTCACTGTTGCATTTCTCCGGCTCCTCTAGAAAATTCCCTTTGTTCATTAAACGACCTGTCTGTTTAGGGCCCAGATGGCTGCTTTTCTCTCGGCTTTGGAAATCGCCTGCTTAATTTCCCTGGTGCCCTGCCAGCCCTGCGCCGGGGAGGGGGAAGGAGAGGGGGAAGGAGGGTGAGCCTGGTGTGCACCGACAGAGGCTGAGAGGCTCTTGCAGGGCATCCCCTGCCCGCAGGGACAGCTCTGAGCAGACGGGGAGGACCGAAAACTGCCACAGTCTGGTGGAGGGATGGCTGGAGGACGCTTCCCACCCGCTCAGGGTCTCCTGGTGATCCCGTTTCTCCCCCCTGCCCTACTAAAACAGCACCCAGGGAGGGGCTCAGTCCCAGCACTTGCATTTCTGACAGCCTTGTCCTATTTCCAGCCTCCTGCTAGTGCTGTTTCCTTGTGATTTGAATTTAACTCTTAATGTTAACTCTTGGTCTCGTTGTGCAGTGGTGGTGATGCCACGGAGCTGTGCCTGCAGCAGGCACTGGCTGCCCAAGGCATCCCTGATCACCACCCATGTGTGTGTCAGCAAAGGGCTGGGCACCCCAAAACCCCCACACCATCAGGGTCCAGGACAAGAAAACCAGACTGGCTGAAAGCAGCACAGGTGGTTTAGGTGGGGGCTGAGTGCTGTGACCGTGGCTGGGTTTGGGGTGATGGGGGGAGGCTTTGCAGGAACCTGCCCACCTCTGGTTCCTCCAGGAGGTTCCTCCAGGAAGGCCAGCCTGCAAAAGTGGGTTTGGTGACAACTGACGCATTCCAGGCTTGGTTTTAATGGTAGAAGAAGGCTTAGGACCTGCTGAAAGAAACCACATCTTGGCTTCATCCCAGTTGTGTGCTCCTTTGCTGCAGGCAGCATCTTGGAGCAGTGGCCTCTCTGCTGAGGGGCTCAGGGTGGCTTTTGTGGAATCAACTGTTGCTGGTTTTCACTGCCTCATTTCACAGGCTCCCAGTACCATGGGTTTAGAGATTCCAGGTACATTTAGAGATTCCATGAAGCCCACCTTGGCAGGGTGGCCCAAGGCACAAGTTCACTCGTTCATTTTGTGTCTCAGCATCCTCTGGTCACACCCAAGTTTGGATTGACCTCCTTCATCTCTCACTCCATCCTTTTTGACTGACTCAGCAATCTCTGCCATTTTTCTTGAGAGAGGAGAGGAGGTCTCACTGACTGCCCCAAAAGGACCCTTCACCTTGACATTTCATTGCCAGGGGATGAGAGAGCTTAATTGAATTCCTCTCCCCTTATTCCAAGGCAATTGCAGAGCAAAAGCCTCTCGTGAGAGCGCTTGGCCGCAGCATGGGCGGGCTCTGACACACCACTGGGTCACCTCCCTGCTGCTGGAGCTGCTAATTCAGGAGCTTAGGGGGCTGATGGTCTCATGGCAGCACTGGAAAGTAATTGCTGCCATGTTTGAAATATGGTGGGATGTAATTTGCAATGTATTAAATTATGTTAAGTGCTGGAGCACTGCTTATATACGTATTGGTGTAAATCCCTGCACAAGCCCTGGTGTTAGCTCTCATCCATCCCCATGCCACCTCTGTGCTCACAGAGGGACAAGCGTGGGTTTCACCTTCTCAGTGTCCATTTCTGCTGAGCACCTTCGCCTGCATAAAACCCAACCCCATGGGATGGCCCAGCAGTGCCACACTGCCAGGTCTCAGAAGCTGGGTGGGCGTGCTGGTAAGCAAAATTCAACCACTGCACAAGCTAAACCTGCTTTCTTTCCTTCCTTCCTTCCTCCAAACATAAGGCTGGAGGCTGGTGGCTTCCTCCTGCTCTGCTGTGTGTGGGAGGCAAGCGGCTTCCCCTGGGGGATGCTTATGCTCAGTTCCATTTAGCACTGTGCTCTCTAAAGGATGCACAATGATGGGGTTTGCATTGGCTTTTTGTGGATTTTAAGGAAGTCCCTTACCTACTCAGGTCTTTGGCTTCCCACCCATTGTGGAGGGCTTGCAGTAGCCTTCCACCTTTAGCAAAAGGCTTTGAAATCTTCTGATTTTGTAGAAGAATGAGTACCGTGGGTTACTTAAAAAGGATGTCAGAAGCCAGGTGGGTTTTGTTGGCGTGGCTCGGTTTGCTGTGCCCATCTGCAAGGCAGGGGCAGAGCCAGGGGTGCCCAGACCAGTGGCTAATAAGCCTGTGCTGGGCAGACCTGGCTGTTGCCACCCAGATGAGGGAGCTGAGCTCAGCCCCAGCAGCAGAAGCCCTGTCAGGTCTGCAGGTGTCACCAGCCGTGTGACGTTCCTGGGAGGTGAGCGGTGGAACAGCTCATGGCTTCTTCCACTTGACAAATGTTTCCTGACACCACTGGGGAGGTCATCGTATTTCCCCCAGAGCCATTTGTCTTCTTGTCCCCAGCCTGTTTGCATTCCAAGCACATCCAGCCTTCCCGGGCTCTGCAGAGCCCCAGGCTGTGCCTGGGAGATGCTGCCTGTCCCAGGGTGTCAGGAGTGAGGGGGTCTCAGTTCAGCTCTGGGCAGGTTGTGTTTGGCAGGAGAAGGTGTCCATAGGACTGATGCTGCCGCCTGCACCCTCAGAAACAACAGGCTGTGTCAGAGCAGAGCCCAGGAGTTGGTGGGGTGTGAGAGGAAATCCCTGTTGGTGCATATCCAGGTCCTCTTGCTGCCCTCCTGCCATCACTGGAAACCTCCACCTTATTTTCCAAGTTGCTCCATGAGTCCAGCATCCTGGGTGATGGATCTGGCAGCTCTGTAGGTGATGCAGTCACTGTTTAAGAGCATTCCCTGCTGTTGTGGAGCCGTGCTCCTGCTCCTGCCAGTGTTTCCTCTGCTCCTGGCAACTGCTGCCACTCTGAATAATTTACCAGATAACTGACTGGCTTAGAGGAGCTGCTGCTGCCCAGTGCCCCATGCAGGGACTGCTGGCACAGGTCCTACAGGGCAGGGCATGTGCTGGGAAGCTTTTGCCTGCAGCTGATGGCAGGGCAGGAGGACAGGCAGCAAACCAGCAGCCTGGGAAGGTCAGCACCAGAGAACCAAAGTCAACCTGTGCCTGGGGAAGAAGCCAGGTCTGGGATCTCCTGCTGTTCCTGGGAGCACTGGAAGTGCCCAGGTGGGAACCAGCATTGCTGGGGTTTTGCAGGCATGAGCTCGAGACTTGGCTGCCTGGTGTGGGTCCCCTGTCCTGAGAAAAATCTTTGCTTTGAGCAAAACATCCAGAGCTTTGAAAAAAACATCCAGAGCTGGTTCGTGGTGGCACACAGAAGGAGAATTAGCTCTGAAGCACTCCTGGTGACCATCATCTGCCTGTTCACAGGGCCTGAGGGAGGGTGGCAGCTGAAGAAATTTTCAGAGAAGCAAATGTCCAGATCCAGTGAGCAGCTCCCTCACTAACACCAGCACAACACGGCCTTGCTCTGCTGATGCCCCCTGGCCCAAGCCAGTGACCCACACTGGAAGGAGCATTCAGTGTGTGATGCCCCATATCTTTAGCAAAAGATGGAAGCCACAGCCAGCCACAGCCAGTTTTGCCTGGGAATCAATATTTTTTGCCTCATTCTCTGTTAAAACTGTAACTTCAACCATTTAAAACAAAAGAAAAACAAGGCAATAAACAAAGTCTCCAAAGGACTGAATAGCAAGACCTCACAAACAAGATCAAGTAAGTCAGAGGAGCCTGGAATTTTAATGTTGGAGGAAGTGCCTTTTCCTGGATTTATTTCCCTTGGAAAAGGTGGATTTGATTCCAGCCAGTGTGGTGGCTGCTTTCCTGGGGAGCAGAACCTGCGGTGCTGGTACCCATGCACAGGGCAGCAGGGCAAGGCAGGAGGCAGCCAAAGCACCTGGGAAGAGGGAAGAAAGGGCTGGATCCAGCCCTGCTGCAGCAGAGGCAGCACAGGGTGGGTGCAGAGCCTGAAGGAAGGAGCTGCTCCCAGTTTCCCTGTGCTTCACCACTGAGGGAAGGGAGTGTGGTGATGACAAAAAGGCCAGTTGAGGTGGAAGTCTCACAAGAGAGAGAAGCTCTGCAAGGGAGAGCATCACTGCTTGTGGGGAGCCATTGTGTGTTGGAAACCCATCTCTTTATCATTATTTCTCTCTCCCCTCACTGTGCTGTGAGATGTTTGGGCTTTTTCTGGGCTTTTTCCAAATCACTCCCATGCGGGTGGAGAGCTGGGGAGTGGGGGGCTGTGTTTCACATTTCATAATCTGTGTGACTTGATTAATTCAGCCGTATGTTCAAACCACATGAAATTGGCCAATTTTGCCGAGGTTTAAAATAGATTATATCCATCTCCTACAGTCAGTTTTGCAAATAACCACTTGGCGGCTTCTTAAAATGTTAAAGATAGGGAATAGGCTGCACACTGCCAAGGAGAAGTCATATTTAAAAGAGATAATATGTCTTCTGTGTGAGCTCAAACGAGGAAATGGATGTTTGTGAAGCTCTTTAAAGCATGGTTATGTCAAGAGCAAGAAGATCACATTTGTTTTTCATTTGTATGCAAGGTGAAGAAAGGACAAGCCATTTTTTCCTCCTCCTCTGAACTCTAATAATCTTCCACTGTAGAAATTGGTGATAATTGCTGCAAAATGACCCAACTGGGTCAAGGTGTAATTTTGAACCTTGAGTATCTTTCGCTCGGAGAGCAATTCGAATGATTTGACTTTGACACCTTGGCAACCCATCACTGGAACAAATAGAAACCTGGAGAGTGGATGGCAGCCATGGAGCAGCATCGATCCAGGCTGTGAGTGGCCCTGGGAAGGGCCTTTTCCCACACCCAAGAGCCTTCTCCATCAATTCACCTCTGTTTTGGGTAATTGGTTTTTGCACATCAGGCTGGAAAGTGCTCTAGAAGCTGCTTTTTTCTCCCTCCTCTTCCTTCTTCCTGGAATTCTTTCTTAGCTTTGAACAAAGAAAGGGTAAGTTTTGAGTTGTGGGATGCAGATGAGCTTGGAACAGTGGGATGAGGGTCCTCAGGCTGAACCAGTGCACAGGAGTGGGACACAGCTCAGCAGCTTTGTGACACTGCTGCCAGCACCAGCCACAGCCCTGGGGCTGGCACAGCTTGCTGTGCAGCAGGATGAGATTTCACCCTGTGTGTGAGGTCCCTTATGTCCCTGCTCACAACTGCTCCTCTGCCAATCACCTCCCTGGGACAGAAGAAACACCCGTTTAATTACTGCAGCTTTGATTTTGCCAGCACTAATTTCCCTCGCTGCTTTCTGAACCTTCAAGGTTCCCTGCCAGCCAAGATAAAGCCCCTTTGCAAAGGCTGTTTGCTCCTGGGAGGGTGCTGGTGCTCCCACACCAGATGAAAGCACAGGGAGGAGCAGAGGGTGATGGGGCCAAAGCCATGGGACCCTCACCTGATGATCTTGAGGATTCCAAAAACAGGAGATAACCCAGTCTGCAGCAACACCTCCTGGCCGTGTGTAAATGGGGCTGGAGAGATGGGGGCTGTGGTTTGGGAAATGCTTGGCAAACAGCTGCCCCTTTGGCTTTTGGGGTTGGGAAGGAGCCAGCAGTTGGGGCAGAGCCTGCCCAGCCCTGCCCACAGCAGTTCGGGCAGGATCCTGACTGCAGGATGCAGGATTGGGCCACTGCCAAGCAGGCAGTGCCAGGGCAATCCAGGGCACTCCCCTTACCAACATTAGCAAGTGCTCTGGGTTTTTCTGTGGGAGGAATTTGGAGGAAACTCATTGTCCAGCTGGTCATTCAGATGAAGTGTCGCCTGCACTTCGTTTGACACCATCAGCTGCAAATGCTTTGCCATCCTGTTGTAGCACCAATTTAGATTGTTTTCAGCACCTAAAACCACTCTCAGTTTAATTTTAGATGCAGTTTCATTTTAGCACTACTGGCAAAACCTGATGTCACCTTGGAATTTGTCTTAGTGTCCCATCTTACTGTAGAGCTGAAGGCTTGGCCGTGCTCCTTTCGCTTTGCACGTGGAAAAGCAGCAAATGCAGAGTGTGACCCCCCCCAGCAGGTGGATGCAGTCACCCCACCTTTGCAATGCCACACAGCTGTCTCAGCAGCCACTCCTACACCTCCCCCTGAGCCAAAAACAGAGCACAGGTGCCCTGTGGGAAGGGTTGGTGGGAGCAAGGGCTCAGGGCAGCTCCCCACATCTCTCCCCTTCCACTGAGCAATGTAAAAATAATCAGTTTAAGGAGGTCTTTCCTCAGTGGTGGGGAAGCAAAAAAGGTTCTGTGTGATGACAATCAGGCTGATCCAATTTGATGGCTTAAAAGCACTGATTCAGCAATCAGTAAAATGTGTCCTCTCTTCAACAATGACTAATTTATTCACATGCATAGAAGTTAAGCACCTGCTTATTCCCATTGACCTTACTGGGTCTTAGGCACACATGCTGATCGTAGCAGGACCAAGACAGAGGAGGAAAAAAACCCAACCAAACTTCTATCTGCAGGTATCTGTTGTTTTAACCTATACATTTTTAATACAGCTTCACTGGAAGAATAAATGCAGTGAAAAAATGTAAGGTAAAAGCCTGGCTGCGTGGATACCTGTGGTGAAATCTTCCTTCCACTGGGGAGGAGGCTGCATGAACGGGTTTGTTTTTAATTTCATTTTATTGGAAGGAGAAAGGGAGGCAGATATATGAAAAATTAAGGTGTTATGCTGCATATCTTGTGTAATTAGAGAGGCTGACAAACATAATTAGAAAAATTTGTCTGCTAAGCAAACACTGATTGTGCATGAGGATAACTAGCAGTGTTTCTTTTCTGAGTACAGCTGGGAGGTGAGGGTCTTGCTTCAGTTCTCCTGGGTTTACTTTGCAGGGATGGTGGTGCTCAGCAGCTGCTATCAGACCTTCATTGCTCTGTGTGTTTTGATGTGCTGGAACAACATCTCCATCCTAAGTGTGGTGGTGTGGTGCCAAAGGACTTTGACAGGGGAGTGTTCTCGCCCAGCCCAATCTGTGTAGCTGGTTATGGGTCTCCAGGGCAGAGAGGACCGTGCAGCTGAAAGTTTCTTTTCTTTCTCTCTGTGCAGCTTGCAAGCTGGTGTTACAAACTCCCTGGCAGTCTCTCCTGCCTTGGTGCAAACCAAAGACCTCTCTTGTATATTGATGATCACCTAGAGATGCTTTTCTTGCACAAGCTCTTCAGCTACAGCTTCTAAATGAGCGTGTGTAGCTTGGAGGAGCCGTATATTGCTGCCTTCTGGGTGCAGTGCAGCCAGTATGACATTAAAGTGTCAGATGCTGAGAGAGTTTCTAGTGGACTCATTCCAGGATTGCTGCTTTTGGAGGAATTGGTGCCTTGTTGTGTATTAAATTATTTATAAGTAGTTCTGTTGGTGGCTGGATTTGAGAATTAAAACGTACACGTGGAAAAAGGTTTTCAATAATGAAATAAGGTAGCAAAAAGATAAAGCCATTATATGCATAATTAAAATGATGCATAACTATATGTTCTTTATGTAGCTGCTTCAGCATCTCAACTAACTTATTAGGCTGAGTAATCAGCCCTTGAAGCCTCTCCCTGGCTGGGTTTGGCTCCTGCTCTTGCTAAAGATGCTGCAGAGCTGCCTGGAGCAGGGCCCTGGCTGGTCTCTTGGGGATAGTGGTCCCCCTTTTACCCCAATTTCTGGGGTTGGAGAGTGGGACATCATATGACAAGGTAGAAAAACAGAGTCTTTAAACTGCTTAATAGTCTGTTTTTATTGTATCCCTTCATTAGTGGCTTCCTGTTTCCAGGTTTCAGGGTGCTCGCAGCCTTTTGAGGCCACATCCCTGCAGGCGTGTGGCTGATGGGCAGTGGCTGTTGAGAGAAGCTGGACCAAAACTTCCTTAAACACTATTCTGGAAGCATCCTGCATCCAGAAAATGCCATGTCCTGCTCCTGTGGGGCAGGTCTGCTGTGAGGGGTGCTGGATGAGGGAGGGATCATGGCCCCATAGGTGCCCCAGGGAGTGTTGGCCACACTGGACCTACTCAGTCTCTCTAATTATCCAAGGGGATGGGGAAGGGCAGTGTCTGAGGATGCTGCTTTGGTTTACCCTGGAGACTCCCGGTCAAAAAAAGCCACAAAATGAGTTTGAATGAGAACATACTCAGCCAGCTCTTTAATTAAAAAAAGTGTGGTTTCATCACTTCTCTTGCTAGTCCCAGCTGGAGCCCGCACTGTGGTGAGTGTGCAAATGAAAAGAAATGTCATCTCCTGCAAACTTTCTGTTTTCCCTCGAAGCCCCAAGTCCTGCTGCAGCCAGACCCCACGTGGGGCTGCAGTCCCAGCTTCCAGCACCTTAAGCAACATGAAAGACTTCTTAGCCTCCAATTTCAGAGAGAATAATTTAAGCTTTACCCTTTCCTTACCAGATGCAGCCTTGCTGTAAAGTCCACCCTCATGTAACATTAAAATGCACTTAACACTCCCATCCCTGCCTGCTCCCCACTCATCTGCACAGGTAGTAGGGAATTTTGGCTTTACCTCTGCTGTCCTCATGTCCCTGGTGTCTGGACAGCTGGCACCTGCCTGGTGTACCTGTGTGTAGAGCCTCCAGCAACACAGGGACGCCTGAGCCACACCCTCATATGACTTTTCTTGCTGTTCAGGTCAAATATGTCTTGAAATTACTCTGCTTGGAGTTGTTTGATGGAAGTTTTCTTGTCCAACGAGCTTGCTTGCTTTCTCCTAATGGTTCTGCTGTGGTGGTGGATTTATTGTTGGAAGTGCTCTCATCTGGCTGCTCAAGGTGTCAGGGGTCGTCTCCCACGCTTTGGGCACAGGCAGGAGGATGAGGCAGTGGGTGCAAAGGCAGGGGAGCAAGGAGCCACCTGCCTGTTTGTCAGTACCTAACCCCTGGGGGGAATTGTGATGGTTTTGTGGGCAGCATTGCCCACAGTGCTTGGCAGGGCAGGCAGGATGCAGATGCTGCACATGGGGCATTTCTGGGGGGGTGGTGAATAACAGCAGGAGTGATGCTCCTGGCTGGCACAGTGTGCTGTGGAAAGCCCCCTGCCCCTTGCCATGGGCCTGCCCCCCAGCCTGGGGGGTGGAGGACAGCAGGGGGTGCTGGGCTTGTGCAGCCTTGGCAGCATTCATGGGTGTGAGGTTTGTGCCAGCACCAGTTCCTTCTTGAGCCTGCCTTTGCATCAGTAACCCCTGGAATGCAGGTCACTGCTGCAATTTTCTGTTTAGCCAGATCTTCACCGGGGTCTGTCTGCTCTTGGCTGACACTTGCCTCCCTTACCAAGCAGTCTGTGGTGCCTATCAGAGTGTATTCTTGCCTCTTGCCTTCTCCTTGCACTTCCTCAGCCACCTCACGTGTTGCTTTTCCACATGCCAGGCTTTGGGTGTGACCTGGTGGTGCCTGCCCACCCAAGCACCCCACTGTGTGGCCCCCAGGCTGAGTCGTGTGTCACTCGTGCCCCAAGACCCAGGAAGCTGCTTTAATGCTCCTTACAGTACAAGATGATGCCATACAATGTGCTCACTTATAGACAGAGCAAACAAAAAGTCCATTAAAGTGGGCCCTGCTGGGGTTACTGTGGGCACCCGCCTGCTGCTGCCTTTGTGGTCGCGGCTTTTAGTCAGATTAAATTGTCAGAGCAATCTGAATAGATTTCCTTCTGTTCCTCTCTCCCCATCCATCCATCCAAGAATGCCTTTTGCTGACATGTTTGTACCCCCACAGGGTGTGAGCTGTGGCTGAGGCTGGGTCTGACTGGGGTGGTGGGTAAGGGAAAAGGAAAACAACCCCTCAGACCCAGGTGGGGGAGAAATCCTGGCTCCTTTTGAGTGGTGGCAGTTTTGTACTGGTTTTGGAGGAGCTGAGATTTCACTGTTTCTTTGCCCAGCCCATTCCTCCCAAAACCTGCCAGCCCATGAAGTTAAGTGCCAGATTGTGCTCAGTGGTAGCTCTCCAGAGAAAGGCACTTTATAGCCATGGAATTGAGAGAAAAGTACAATCCTCTAACTTCTGTCATCCTCACCATGACAAGGACTTGGTCTTTCAGCTGTCCCTCTGCAGGGGTGGGTGGGGAGGAGCACTCAGCTCCATCCCTCCAGCTCCATCCCTGCCCAGTGCCGTGCTCCTCCTCAAATTAATCTGATATATTTGGGCTTCTGTTTGATTCTTTAGCTTCTCCACCCAATTATCATTCCTTTTTTCCTGAGTTGGTTGCAGAGAAACTGTCTCCTGCGTGTTTTCTCTGTACTGGTGCCTTTCCCTCTTTATTTGGGCAGTTTGTGGGGAGGAGCATGTCTTTCCACCCACTATACAGCTGGATTCATGAGTCCAGTGTGGTGGTCAAGAGGAGGGTTGCCAGTGAAGGACAATGGCTCCAGGAGCTCTGGTGGGAGCACAGTTCTCACTGCTCCAGCTCAGAGCCTGTCCCATGAAGGGCAGATGTGCTCTTGGCTCCTGCCAGCCCTGTCCATAACAGTGTATGAAATGCTGCTTCTGAAAGGAAAGATTCCTTCCTGGCTGTTGTCAGTAATTAAAACCTGATATATATGAACTGATTTGATTTCTTTCTTCCCCCCCCATCTGCCATTATGTGGCTTTGTATAGCTTGAAATATTCCTGATGGTCATAAAATTATCTTGGCCTTTTTCAAAGTCAATACTTGCTTCTTAGTAAAGCCACGAGCCTGTGGGCTGGAAAAGATTCAAGTCTTACTAGCTGAGCTAAAAGGCATTAATTCACAGAATATATACATCACAACGCTGTCCTGCCTTGCAGCGAGTCCTGCCTGCAGGATTTCTTCCCTTGTCTGCTAGATGGGCTTTGGACATCTTCTTTTATTGCTTTGAAAGCTCAGCCTGATAGATGGATTGGCCAAAGTCAAGCGAGGACTTTGTATTAAAGCAAGGAAAGAGATGGGTCAGAATGGAGTGTTGGGATGACTGAGGTCAGCACGGGCTGGGGGAGGACACCTCCCTCTGGGCTGTCAGAGGGCAGTGGCAGAGGAAAGGGCTCTGATACCTGGTTTTGGCTGCTGTGGAGTAACTTTACCTTTGCAGCAGGTCAGTTATTTCTTCTCCTGTGCTTGTTCTGCTCCTGCTGGACTGGGTTAGTGGAGAAGCCTTGTGCTGCTCAAGGTGGGGCTAATCCAGGGGAGCAAGGAGAAGGCAAAGATGCAGCAGATGCCTGTTTCACTTTTAATTGCATTTGCAGGGGAAGGGGAGCCGTGCACCACCTCAGTTTCTTTGCCACAGCAAGTAGCATTCACCCTGCCAAGCCCCTACTTCATCCAAGCACCCTGCTATGGCTCTGCCTTGGTGGTAGCACAGCTGACAAAGGTTTCTGCTGGCTTTGTCCCTCTCCTTGTCAGACTTGGCTGGTCTTTGTTCCCCTGTGCTGGCTGGGGTGTCCCCACATTTACAGGGAATTGGGCAACCCAGCCCCCAACAGCAAAATCAACTTTCTCACCCAGGAGTTTTGTTTCATTGGGACCACAAGTGCTTTTTTTGGGGATCCTTGGGGAGCCCTGCATGTCTCAGTTTCTCTGCCTGCAGCCACTCACTGTGCCAGGCCACACTAAAGGCTTTTCACTCACGTGCAAACCCAGCTTTTCCCAAGGGACTTAAAAATGGTGGCATTAAATGCAGAAAAGGAAGTGAAGAGGGGTTTGTTAAACATTCTGGCCTGATATGTGCTGATGAGCATCCAGCACGACAGGCAGGTGTCTGGAAAGGTCAAATTGTCTTGCTCATGTGGGAAAGAGGGAGTAACACTTAGTTACTGATATTTTTAGAGCTCTCCTGTCCCAGCTGCTATTTGAGCACAGCAACACCTTTCCTTTCACAAGCAAAGCAACTGGCATGTTGATGAGGAGGAAGAGGTTTCACGCTGCTCTTTAGGAAGAGGAAACTACTCACCTGCATGAACAAGCTCATTGGTGGTCAAGACAAAACCCTCTGCCAGGCAGTCAGCAGAAGCTGGTGTGAAGCCTTGGTCCCTCCAAGGATATGCTCCTTTTGTCTTCTTCAATCTCTCTGGAGGGTTTTCTTGGCCTTTCTCCATAACAGTATCTGTTGGAGCATCACTGCTCCAAGCCCTTGAGCCCCAGGGTGCTGCAACCATGGCCACATGCAGGTCCTAATCCCTGTGTGTTGCCCAGCTTTGTGAGCTTTTGGAAAGAGATGTGTCAGCAAATTCTATGTGGGCAGTTTTAGTCCAACTGGCAGCACCTACAGACTCTGCAGTTGCAGGATGATGCTGATTACATTTCTGAACAAGGTTCAGCTGGAGACAAAATCGTTCTTGTGGTATTTGGGGCAGGAGACAGCAGGTCTGGATGGTTGGCTTCCATATAGTTAACAAATAGGACTTGATATATATGGCCAGAGAGAGCAGTGGCCCTTTCAGCATGCCAGGGCATGTCTCTGCTCCTGATGAAGAGCTGTGCTGGTGTCACAAGGAGAGCGAGTCTGCTCGTGACGTGATACAGATGGCCACTTCGACATTTTCGATCAAATGTGGTGACAGACCTTGTGTCATGATGCTGAAGAAGTAAAAATATATGTGCCTTTAAAAAAAAAAAAAGGAGGGGGGAAAAAAAAACCGGGGGGATTAAATTGATC
>VYXB01004361.1:91537-148136 GCA_013397135.1 Pachyramphus minor | reverse complement strand
AAAATATATGCGCCTTTAAAAAAAAAAAAAAAGGAGGGGGCAAAACAAACCTGGTGTGATTAAATGTATCCAATTTACCAGATGGATTTCTGCTCTTCTGTGCAGGATGCTCTGTTCCAGGAGTTTCTCTGCATTTCATATTCTGCTTATGTAGGAATGTGAGACCTCTCCATTTAATGAGTTTGATTTGTAGCAAAAGATAGTCTGCATCATTCCTGCTGGAAGAGATCTCTGGAAGGGACCAGGGGATGAATTTCTGCATAAATCCTGTGAGCACGGAGCAGTGGCTGCCCATAACTGGAGCCATCTGCCTTGTCCTGCCATTGCCACCAACACCCACAGCCCTCACAGAGGGGAAATGTACTTTTAGCAAAGAGTCAGCAAGATGCAAACATCCATCTTTATTGCTTGTGCTCTATGGGTTATGATGCAAAAGGCAAACCAGGGAAGGGTTCAGGAGACCAGCGGTGCTTTCACCTGGCTGCCAGCATAGGGTGCATTGCTGGGAAGCTGAAGCCCCTTAATCTCAATATCTGTCTGCCCTGCAAATAGCTCTAATGGGTGTGTAAAATCTGGCTGTTTACACCTAGAAAGGTGAGGGAAGCCTCCAGCTGTGTCAGGCTGTATCAGCACCAGGGAGAGGCCACAGAAGACTGCGGATATTTTCTCATTAGAGCTTTTTCAAATATGTAAGTTTTGTAATCTTTTTACTTCATCATTTCCTACCCAGTAGGGGAGAGATGATCCTTGTGCATAACTGTGCCTGCTGCAGCTGTGCTGGGAGGGAACATGCAGAGACACAGGCTGGGGTTTGGTGGGGACAGCCTGTGCCTTTATCGCCACCCTGGAGTGGCTTTTGATGTGTAAAATCACAGGCATTGGCTTTCATTTCCACATCCCATGTGTGTGTGACTGCAGTGACTGAAAAGACACTTGTAATTAAGGGCAGGGTTGGATCCAAGGTGCTGCACGTGGCTGGGGTCACGCAGGTGCCCATCACGTTGGGAAAGGCTCATCCTTGCACATCCCTGCACCCATCCAAGCCCATGTGAAAAATAACACTGAGTTTGGAGGTCTGCAGGCTGCTGAGAAGACAGTGGCAGCAGGGTGACCCTGTGGCCACGGGCACGTGGCACTGAGACACCTGGCAGGAACTGCAGGGTTGGTGCCCCAGGGGTGCTGGTGCCCGTGGGGGACCAGCCTCCCGAAGGGGTTGTTTGAAGCTCTGTGGGGGCACATCAGGACTGTCTGTCCTTCAGTGCCTGGCTGCCCACCCCCCATCCTTTCAGATAGACATGAGTCACAACAACACTCTGTACCAGTGTTCCTCAAGAGAACATTCAAAGCTATGGAAACATTATTTATTGTCTGCAGCCTGTGCGTAACACGTCACCTCTGACCAAGAGGCTGCTCTGGCCGGTGCCATCAGTCACAACAGGCACCTCTGAGGCTTCTTGCTGCTGGCAATCAGGGCTGGGAAGGAGGGCTCTAATTAGGGATGTTGTTGCTCATAGGTGATGCTCAGCTAAGCCTGCTCCCCCTCACCAAGCCTCAGTTTTGGGGGACACTGTGCAGGATGAGGGCTTCCCTGAAGCCCCAGGATTCAATCCCTCTTACATGAGCCTGGAGATGATCTTGAGCACCTAAAATGCCTGTGCTTAAATAAGTGCCCTAACTGCTGGGTCACTGTGTAGCCCGTGGCTTCCCTCTTCCTCCAGCAAATGGGGCCAAGCTGCCCTAAGCACAGCTGATTTTTGCTGTTTGCCCAGCCATGGGGGTCTGGTACATACATGGGTGGTGCTGTGTAATTCAGCATGGCTTGTAATACCTAAATAACTGTGTAAAGACAGGCAGATTTGTTATTCCTTAAATTAGCATTTGGGGTGAGGGAAGTGCTGGTAAAAGCCAGCTCTGTATTGCCTGGTTCAGCTCCTTTGCCATAGTCAGGCACTGTATAATTTGAGTCCCTCTGGGGACGGGTGTAATCTGTGGGTTTGTTTCCTTTCTGTTCTGTTCTAGTTGTTTTCTGCAAAGCTGCTTTGGTCCTGAGTCATGGTTAACACTGGTTCTCACTGAAAGCAGAGTCATCTGGTAGCCACAGGAAAATGCCCTGGACTAGTCATAGCAGATTAAATTATTCATTTTGGTTAGTTTGTTTTAATAATTAAAGATATTTTTTGTCATGTTTTGCAAATTGTCCAACACACTGTGGTGATGAAGGGCTCTTTTTTCCATCTGCTGCTGTTCTGCAGGTGATTTCTTCCAGCACATCCCATTCCCCTGCATGTGGGGTGCTCCTGAAGTGCTTCTGCAGAGTTCCTGGGGTTTGCACCTGAGGGCTGGTCACCTGAGAATTGTGATATTATTGCTTCCTTTGGTTTAACAGCCTTGCTCCTGAACAGAAGGCTCCTTTTTTTTTCTGTTCACCAGTTGCCCAGAGCATCAATAATTGTTCAAGACACTTGTAGAGCTAATAGAAAGAGCCTATCAACAAGAAAAGCTCATTGTAATACCACTGCTTTAAAGAGACTTGGGGGAAGCAGCAAAGCCAAGCAGGTATTAAATGTGTTGTTCCTGTAGTCACATAGATCTGGGGACAGGAGACATAAGTAGGGCTTAATGCTCTCCCAAATAGATGTTCTATTTCACACCCCAGCACAGCTTCTGATTTATGGATTTCTTAGCATCACAATATTTTCATTGCTAAGAACTAAGTGGGAAGATGCAGCTAAGTCCTGATCTAAAAGCTGCTGAGGCAAATTTTCAGGGACTGCAGCTGCTGTTAGCAGCCCTTGGACCAGTCCTAGCACAGAGCACGGTGATAACAGCATTTGAATTCCCAGTTTGCAGGGGACTGGAGAATTTCTGCAATCCCTTGAAAGGGATATTGAGCCACACTGCAAACATATTTAAACAGGCAGCCTGTGTCCTGAGGTTATCTTGGAATCCAAGCCTCGCTGGCTGGAGGGAAGCATGATGCTCTGAGGGGGAGGAAGGGAGCCACTGGTCTGAGAGCTCATGAGTGGAAGAGAGATGTGCAGCTGAGCTGATTCATCAAGGTGAAATGTTGTGGGCTGCTGTAAATGAGGAATCAGTTAAGCCACGCTGGAGGTTCAACTCTGAAGCCTGGGATGGAGGCTGAGAGAACAAAGATGTGAACAAAGATGTCTAGAGTCCATCCTGGAGAAGACATGGATATGGTACATGGAGTTAGCAAGGATTTGTTTTGATGTATAGTAATCTGTCCAGTTCACTGCCAGATGTGGTTTGTTTAATGATTGAAATGGAAGGAGTAGGAGCTCATCTTGATGAGACCAGGAGAGAATACAGATTACAGATTAGCACCATTGTGCTCTCAGTGTGTCACTGACCTTCCCCATGTACCATGAGCAATGTGCTGCTTGGGTCTGATGAGATGGGCAGGCTCATTAAACAAAACCAGGACCTCTCATGTCTCCCCTTAGGAGAACCTCACTGTGTATTCTCACTTTGGTAAAGAGCATCTTGTACTTTTTTAAAAAGAACTCATCATTTTCTTGCTCATCTTGGTCCCAATCCAGCTGGAAGATAGGAGCATTTGGAGGTTCTCTGTGCAGTCTGCTTGGGTGATTCAATAGCCCTGTGTCAGATACTTAGGAGATTTTAATTAAAAGTCCAAACATCTGTGTGCTGACAGAGCCTCCCCACTGCGTGCGGGGCAGGCGTCCTTGTTCCAGTGCTTCAGGGGGCTCAGGGAGCCTCCCAGTGCTGGAATCCCCTTGGACATGGGCCACAGCAGCTGTCCTCCCTGCTGTATGGATGGGACATGGTGCAGGAATGTGGGGAGAGGAGGGTCAAGGCACGTTCAGTTCCCTCTGTCCATCCAGCAGATGTTTCCTGAGGAGCACTGTCCAGCTGACTCTGCTCACAGCAACCCCCCAGCAGCTTTGGACTCCAAAGAGCCTTGTACAAAATCCTCCAGGAAAACACAGGTAGTTCCATGTCCTGTGCCCAGAGAACCCTGAATTCACAAAGTCTTGGCTTTGGTTTTTGTTCATACAGAGAGGATGTGACTTCAGGGATGAGGCAAGCTCTCAGTGTGATTTACTGCGCTGTGTTGAGCAGGGGAACCTCTTCCCTGGCTCCGTATGGACAGCAGCTGGGAACATGGGGAGAGGAGCTCTGGGAGTACAAATGCTGTAAGAATTGTGTCTGGTGGCACTGAATTTAACCTGTCACCAGGACATGGTGCTGTCAGGTGAGAGCTTCCTGCACCCACCCCAAGCAGCCTCCAACTACAACTGTGTGGAAGGAGCAGGGTTATTTTCACAAACCATGCTAAGTGATGAGCTTAGAGCTATTTCTGTAGCAAAAGGATGCTAATTTGGTCATTTACCTAACTTCCCATCACAGTTAAACAGACACCAGGAATCTCTTCTTTTCCTTCCTAGGCAACTCAGTGATGACAAAGGATTCTTCACCACAACAGGCAGCATAGTGCAAAACTAGGACGGATTTTAAAAACAAAAAACTGTTCCTGTTTGACTGCTTTTTGATGGTCATGTGGAATTTCAATTACACACAGATATTTTTTTTTCCATCGTTCATTGCCTTCAAGTGGAAGTTTTCAGAATGTGCTGGAAAACATCCAGTGATTGAAGGACTCCCTAAAGCCCTGGTGTGTTAAATCTCCACCAAGAAAAATACACATTTATGTTGAAAATGCAGAATGAACTGTATCTTGTTTATATGTTTTGTCTCTTTTTCGTCCTCTGAAAAGAAACCTAAAGCAGCTGTAGTAAACATTGTGCTGCACTGCTCTGCTCTGCTGCCTTCTATGGGTGGGAATTGGTTCTTTGATCTTCAGTTCAAAGGGGTTGAAAAGGCTGTTTCTGTGGTCTGCAGAGAATTTCCTTCTGCTTCTACAACATCACTTGATTAACTCTGTGTTTCTGGGGCGACTCTGGGTATCCATCCAACCAAAGAGATGTTTACACCTTGTGTAGCATCCACTGCAGAGTGTACCCACCTTGCCTGTGAGAACATCATCCCCCAGCCCCCAGGAGAGGGGTAACGTGAGCAGAGTCGTGCAAACAAGCATTTCAGGCAACATGCAAGACCTGACAGTGTCTGACAGCATGTGCCAAGTTGGCATCCAGTTGCTGGCTGGGAAGAGCTGTGCCAGAGCAGAGGTGCCCTCTCCACTGGATCTTTAATGATCTGGGTATCCCAGATCCAGTGTCATCCAGTGGTTTGATCTGTCCCTGGCCAGACAACCTGCTGTCATCAGAACTTGTAGGTGGTGGCCTTTTGCAATGCCACTGCTGTTAACCTCATGGAACATTTAGCAAGGGGTAGGGAGAGGGAATCATTAGCTGCATTAACTTCCACCCTGGATTCTGTGTGCAGCGTTTGCTCCAATTAAAGAGCTGTTTGCATTCCATCAACTCTGGCCTGAGCTACCGGAACCGGTTCAGTGGTGGCATCACCCAAACTCCTGGTTGCAATCCCAACTGCAGGTTTTTTTCCTCTTAATGAATTAACCAGCTGATTGCGTGCACGGATGGCTCGTTAGAGGGGTGCATGGAAACCTCTGGGAGGGAAGTGCTGGCTCCTTGGGCTCCGTGGTGGAGCGTGTGCCCGCGAGGATTGCGGCACCATCTGTGGTGCTCTAATTAACAGGCGTTGTTCCCGGGGTCTTTTGATCTCAGGAAAACTCTAAACCTTCGATAACTTGGAAGAAAAAACTTCAAACAGCCCAGAGCAATTTCATTTAATCTCGCTTGTGGTGCTGGTGATTTTTTTATTAATTTTTTTTAAAAATTATTTTTGGTGTTTATTATTTTAAAAGCTTCCACCCTATTTAATGGTAGCTGTAGAGATAAAGCGAAGTGTAATTTAGAAATTAGTTCCGGATGTTTGAGTTGTAGCTTTATTTTAGTAATCTGGGTCATTAATTTTGTTGAATAGCATGTTTGGATTTTCTTCCCCTGCGTGTGTGAAGCACGGCTGTGCCCGGGGTCTAACGGGGCTTCCAGCAGCAAAGGGAGCTTTCAAAGTTGTCTCGCCCCTCAGTGACCCCACCAAAACAAAGCCAGTTTTTTCTGTGGTCATCTGGCATGGAAGGCAAGGAGATGAGCCGTGGAGATCAGTGCTGGGGTGGTTTGTGCTCCTGCTGCAGCCAGGAATGTGGCAGGGAGAGGAGGACCAGGGTGTTCCTGCTGCAAAGCCAAGGGCCAGGTTCAGGTCAGGGTAAGGGTTCAACCTCTCAACCGTGACAAGACCCTTTTAAAATGAATGAAACCAACTTGTCACTTGATTAATGAGGAAAAGGTGCGGTTTGGTAAAGCTTTTCAAGGAGTATTAATGAAAAGGGATCCTTTGAGTGCAAAAAGATGTGCTTCTGCTAAAGCCTTGGACTGTCTAAAAAATTTGGAAGTTCGGACACACCAGCATCATCTCAGTGCACGTTGCACATCCAAAGAGCCTCTGGAGGTGTGGTAGTCCCTGGCTGCAAAGTGGCATCTGGAGCAGCACCAGTGGCCGTGGTGCCCATGGGTGTCACCACTGACACCCCAGGGAGAGCCCTGTGGGTGTACCTTGCACCTCTGCCAACAGTGGCCTGAATTTAAACCCAATTTCTTCCTTTGGCACAGATTGAGGGGGGTGGAACCAGCCTGGAAGTCTGACACAAGGGCACAAAGCTCAGTGTCCTGTCTGGGAATCTGCTGAGGAACCAGAGTGTCTGATAAAGCTCTGCTCTCTCCTCTGCTTGGCAATGTGCTGAGGACACAGGATAAAGATCTCCACCCCTGAGCAAAGGGAACGTTACAGCCTCGGCAGGATTAAGGCTGTTTTCCCTCTGTATGTTTATTCAACGTCAAGAGAAAAAGAAAGCCTGATTTTTGGGGGCTAAGCTTTAGAAACTTGGTCATTTTAGTGCTACCAGAGCAGGCAAAAGTGTGGAGCTGGCTTGGGTAGAATTTTTCTGCTTATCCTGATTTTCTGTTTTATTGTTTATCCTGTTTATCCTCTCCTTGTTATCCTGAACTAGTTTGTCTTCTTGTAAACGCCAACCTACGACCCTTAAAAAGAAATCATCAGGAAGAAAACTTGCTGACTGAGTCTTTTCTTTGCCTGTGGCAGTCGAATAAGCCCATCAGCTTATATAATATTAATATTTGTAAAAGCAAACCTACAGAGCTCATAAATCTTCCATAAAAGAGGGACAATATCTACTTCTATTTTAAAATGAAGCAGGTAAGTAGGTTCTGGGACAAAAGGGTGTTGATACAAAGGAAGTGGAGAGATGAAAGAAATGAAATTGCTATTTTAATCCGAAAATTGTCTCTGAATAAGTAATACCAGAGACCTCATGGCTGCTGGAGCCAGTGTTTTACTCTGGGTCATTATTTGGGCATGGAAAGCCCCAGTCCCTGGCTGCTCCCTGGCATTCCATTCAGGTGGGTTAAGGAGTAAAAAAAAGTCCAAAATTGAAGCAAGCCTTGTTTGCTGAAGAGAGGACTGCATTACACTTTTTCTTAACTTTGTGCTTCTCCAAAGGAAAAAAAATAAAAATGCAAAAAATCTGCAGGTTTGGATTCCATTAAACACTTTTTAAGGCACGAAGCAGGCACTTCCCCATTAGGTATAGGAACCCAGATGAGGAAAAGAATAATGCAGTCTATTTTTAACCAACCAAGTGAGCAGTCTGTCTCCAACCACACACATGGAGCAGCTCTGTGGAGCAACAACTTTCTTAGTCTTTTATTGAGTACTGCCCATGGTGGGATGGGAAGGGCAAGATCAAACCATTTGGAGATTGTAGAGGTGAGGAAAAATTCCTTTTTTTTTTTTTTGGTTCCAGTTTTCCTCATTTCTTGAGCTGTGATGCCTGTGGGTGGCTGGTCCCGTGAGGCTGCAGGGGATGGGGCACGGGCAGCACCCAGGGTGCCCCCATTCCCAGTGCCACACGAGTTCAACATGCTGCAATGGCTTTTCCCCACTCCCAAGGACACAGCACAAGTCCCACCATCCACAGTGGGGCAGGGGGGACCTCCAGCCCCACCCAGGGACAGTGTTTTGTCCATAAACAGCCTGGCTGTGGTTTGTAGGGTGCTGCAGCTCAGCATTGAGCAGGGTGAGGGCTCTGGCTGGCAGCTGTGTTTATCCAGAGTGCTGGAGAGGAGGGGCAGAGGAGTGGGTGGTTTTGGATGTTTCTGCCAGGCATGCAGTTCTTCCTTTTTTGCTTTTTTTTTAATTTCTTTTTTTTTTTTTCCCCCTCTGGACCTGAGCCAACAGGAAACCTTTCATTCCATATTGTTCAGAATAGAGAACAACGGAGCTGGATCAGAGGATTCATTGTGTGGGCTTGAATTGGTTCTGTCCAGCTCCCAGCCCCATCTTTGTTTAACTCCACACCACGTTTGTCCACTCTTGGCAGTGCCTGTGAAATGAGTTGGGTGGATCCAGCCCCCCACATCAGGGTAAAGCAGAGGAGGGCATGAACTGCTCGAAAGAGTTCCCAGTGGAAGGAGCCAGGCCCAGTAGATGGGAGCCCAGGAAATACCATTACATCCATTTTAGGGACGAGGAGCCGGGGGCCTGAGCCACAACGAGGTGATTCCCACAAGAATCTGGGATCCTGTGAGCCCCAGACCAATGGCATGAGTGATGTAGTGCAGCCACACTCGTTCCCAGCACCTCTTGGAGCTGGAAGATGGTCGGACATTGGCTTAATCTGAATTCTCTGATGAAGCAATTTTTTTACTTCTTGAAACGGAGAGTTGTTGAAGCTGAATCTTCTCATGGGATTAGGTCAATTCATTTAGAGCAGCACACTTTTAAGGAAAAGTTTTTATCATGCCAGCTCAGGCAAGAAATATGTTCATAGAATTTTAGCATTCAGCTGAAATCACTATTTCATTTAAACATTTTGAGTTAATGAGACTTGGCAAAAAAAAGCTATTTTTTTTTATTAAGAAAAGGTGGAAATAGGAAGGGAAAATGTTGCAGTTATCTCAGTGGAAAATGTTTTCATATTTTTCATTTATGGAAGTTTAGAAGTTTAGTTTTTGCATTATTAAAGGACAAGAAAATATCTGAGAAGCTTTCACAAGGCACGCAGATAATTAGTCAGACAATTCCTGCTGGTGCTTCTCATCTCCAAGTCAGCTGCATTTTCCCTCATGAAATTTTCTGCCCCAGCAAAGGCAGAACGTGAAAGTTCAACGTTACAGATCAGCTTTGCTTACAGGGAGAGAGGAAACCAGCCAGAACCCCTGCACTGGCCAAGAGATGAATGAGAGCAATTTCACAGAGGTCTATAAAATTATAGAGAACCTGAGCAAGGCAGGATAAACATGATGCTCTGGATGAAAAATCACACGCAGGGAAATCAGTGCTTGCAAGGTAGATCAGGGAAATGACTTGGGGTATCTGTCTGTTCCTTCCATCTTTTCTGTGGAGAGCCCTGGATTTGCTCTGGGGAGTCCCTTTGTGTCTGTGCTTTCTCTGTCCCTTGGTTAAGAAGGAGAGAAGGCCCACAGGGCCTTTGCTGGGTGTTCCCTGTGCCGTTGCTTTCCCCGGCCTTTTGCTGCCGCCTCCATCTCCAGGAGGGCCTGAGGACAGCCCAGCTGTGCATATCTCTGGTGTGGCAGTGTCTCCACTGTCATTAGAGGATAAATGACACTGTCTCCATGGTCAGGGAAGAAACCAAATTAAACTCCACCATCCTCAGCGATTGATGGGCCGGCTGCCGACCTCGGTGTCACAGCCAATTTCTCACGAAGAATCAAGGGTGAATTGCATCTCTAATTTCTGTCACAAATGTTTTTTGCTATGCAAAGGGACAAACAGTAGCAGGGAGAAGAGGAGAGAGCGCTGGGCTGGCCTTCTGCCTGATGGCAAGAGGAGGCTGCGATGATGCGGAGAGGGATGATGTGATGATGTTCCCAGGGAGGTGGTGGCCAGTGGAGTTGCATCAAACAACAAGAAATGGCCAGATAAGCTGTTTCCTGGGCACACCACCCCACTAGAGTAAGGCAACTGTGAAGGAAGGTGAGGAGGGAAGGGAATTGCTGGTGAGAAACCCGGCAGATCCCGATGGGGAGTCACGCCAAGCGTGGAGAGACCTGTCCTAAAGCTCTGTAAGTGTGAATCTGTTTGTTTGGGCTTTCCAGAGAGGAGCTGGGGATGCTGTTGCATTCAGGGTGGCCACTGCAGGTGACACCAAGCTATGAGACACTCGGAGTGCAGCAATAAGCAGGCGCTGACTCCTGGCACTAATCTGACCACAATACATTTGTGGCATATTGACTGTGCTGGAAGTCTGGATCAATATCAGTCTTCAAGAGTCTCAACAGATCAATGTTTGATACAGATAAAGAAAATAGAGGGCAGGTGTTTATGGCATTCCCTGCATGCAGTATTATTATTCCTTGCTCATCCTTCTGCTGAGGGAGGGGAGGGAGTGAGAAGGAAGGTGAGAAAGGATTTAGAAAGATAATTCATGAGACATTTAAAAAGCAGTTGGAAGAAGGAGATTTATGGAAATTTTTATTTTTTTTTTACGTCAGTTTTAGGCGGAAAAGAGGAAGAGAAAAATCTTCATAAAAATATATTGTCCTTTGAGAGACAAATTCCTATGAAATAGTGGGTTTGGGTTTAATGAGGTGCCCGTGACAGGGGGATCACTGACACATGGCTGTGCTTGCCAAAGCCTTGGGAAAGAGGGATGTGCAGGGGTTTCACTGGTCCCTACTTCTTTCTGGTGCTAGGGAGACTCACACTTGGCTCTAAATACTTTCAGGCAACTGGCAGGGAGATGATTAAACCAGAGAGAATGTGGAAATGCTGGAGAGGAGGGCTCAGTTTTGTGTCAATGCTCAGGTCATGGGCAACTGTGTGGCTCAGAAGGGCTTGGAGGCTTCATAATTGGGATTATTTCCAAACAAAATCCTGGTGTTGTGAAGGTTGAAGTAAAACAAGCCATCCCTATGGAATCACTAATTTGGAAAAGACCCGTAAGATCAAGTCCAACCATCATGTCCTTAGACCATCAGGACTAAGGGACTTGGTCTGTGGGGATGTCCTTGTCCCTGTGTCCCTGCTCAACTCCACCAGGGGAAGGGAGACTCTGCCAAGCTGTTTGTACCCTTAATGCCCTGCAGTGCCAGTGAGAAGGTGCTGGGGTGGAGATATGGGCACATTTGCAAAGGATTCTTGCCCATGGAGGTCTTTCCTGTGCCAACAGGGAGGAGGAAAGGTTCCCTCCTCTCACCCTTGAGGGGAAGCTGTGATCTCACTGTAGCACCCCCAGGGGAGAACAGGAAGTTTGAAGCCCAGCACATATAGTCAGAGAGGTCCAGCTGATGCAAAGCTGGGAAAAACATGGCAAAACTCAGCTGCTCTGCAAAACCTCGGCCAGAGGTCAGGGAGGTTCCTCCAGCAGAGCCAGGAATCCTCCCCAAGGAGGCTCTCTCAGGAAGAGAGGTCCCAAGGGAGGTGGAATTGCCTGTCCCTTGTGATGGGCAGTTTTCCTGCCCTTGCTGTGTTCAGCCCTGCAGCAAGTTCCAGTAAGAACTGCCAGTGTCTGTGGGGAGAACCAGGGGTGCCTGGGTGACCCTGGGCTGGGGCTGCATTGCCACTGCTATCAAAAGGTAGGAAAATCAAAATGTCACCCTTGGAATGCACAAAGGTCAAGGATCCCCTTACTGGAGTGTTGTGTATGGATCCATCCTGGCACATCCATTTATTAGCAGACACCACACGGTTCTGGGAAGCTGGGAATAAACATGAAAATGTGAAAGTGTTTCCAAGCAGAACAGAGAGGACCTTCAGAACATCTTTTCCTGTGTCTATTATTTCCTTCTTTTCCCTTTCTCATCCCCCCTTCTCCTTGTTTCACAGGACTGGCTGACAAAGTTTGGGTATCTGCCTCCTCCAGACCCTGTCACGGGGAAGCTGCAGACGCAGGAGATGCTCACCAAGGCCATCACTGCCATGCAGAGGTTCGGGGGGCTCAAAGCAACGGGGGTCCTAGGTCAGTGGCTCATGATCCCTCCTCTCTTCCGTGCAAGGGGAGGCAGGGCTGGCTCCCTGCAGGTCCAGGGAGGAGAAGGGACTTGGCACCGTGTGGTGGAGCAGCAGCATCCCCAGGAAAAGCTCACGCGGGTGTAACACAGGGCTCAGTTTGCAGCTGTAAGAGTAATTACATGGCTCAGGTGCTCTGTTGCCTTGTGCTTTCAAGAACCTGAGGCAAGCAATTATTTCAACAGACCCACAGACCCTTGGGGTTCCCGGTGTGCTCAAAATAGCTCTTGGTGTGTTCCAAAGAAAAAAAGAGAGAAAGGAAAAAAAGACAAGGGAAAAAAGGAAAGTTTTCCTGTTCAAAGCCTGACTTGCAGCATCAAATTGAATTGAACAAAAAATCCTGATTTAAGCTTCCCAATTTGTATATGTAGATATTTTGGGTTCTTTGCTGCTGGGGCACAGGCAGGGAAAGGAGGAAGATGGTGTTGCATCATCCCAGTGCTGTTTGTTCTTGCTCAGGAGCCAGGGGGTGCCTGTGGAACTGGCAGGGCTCCCTGGGGCTCTCCTTGGATCTCACCCAGCCACAGAGGCTGTGGATGCTCCACAGTCACCCCCAGCCAGCCAAGAGCCCATCTCCTGCCCCAGCAGCTCCAGTGCCCAGCAGGAACAGGGCAGGGAGTGGCTTCCCTGTGGCAGGAACATCTGGCTGGGAGGGAACAGAGCAAGGCCAGGCTGAAGCAGCTCGAGTTCCCCAGTGTGGCCGGGGTCATTCCTCTCAATGTCTTCATTGAGGGAAGGAGAAAGCCAGCATTATCCCAGCCCAGGGAAGGGAGCCTCTCTGCTCTCCTCCCCTCCCTGACACAGGGCTGTGACCTGCTGCCGTGGGGGCAGCTTGCTTCCTCTGCTCAGGACAGGATTAAGGTGAAGCTGCTAATTAGCAGGCAGGTCTCCATCCATCCCAACATCCTGGAGCAGCGGATGCATCCCATCATTGGCACTTGCCCTCTCCACTCTTAATTGACCACGTGCAATTATTTCTGTTCCACCTCACCACAAGCTGCAGGGGACCCAGGAACAAGGATGGCCTTTTGAATGCATTTACACTTGCATTTTTGGAGGGGGTGTTGGAAACAGGCTTGGGGTGTGGCTGCCCTGGGCAGGTTGTAGACGTGGATTTGTTCATGAAAACAAAGTTTAAGAGGTAAAGTCAGCAGGAAAATGGGTGCATGAAACAACATGTCTGTGTTTCAGCTTTTGAGAATAGACACTTCAAGCTTTCATTCATTTTTAAAAATAAATAAGAAGGAATATGAACATCCTCCAAATGAGCTCCTAGCTGAACAGAGAAGGGGTTTATTTAGATGTGAATGTTTCTCCTTGTCAGAGGAATAATGGGAAATTCAGCAAGAGAGAACAAAACAGAATAATTAAAAAAAAATGTTTTAAAATATCTTCAAAACTGGCCACAGGTGGTTTTCCACGAGTTTTTGAGAGCTGTTAAAGTGTTAGGCAAGAGGTGACCTGCTGCATTTCCTCCTGAAATCAGTATACCTGCCCACTGACCCCAACCAACAGCAGAGCTGGTGCCTGACCCCCCCCCTGGGGGGCTGGCATCTCCCCTTCCCTCTGGCAGCCTCAGGTCAGGGGTGGGACCCCCTCAGAGATGGGGTCCCAGCAGGAATTGCTGCCAGTGGTGGGACGTGGTGGGCTCAGTGACCGTGGGTGTCACCACGAGCGATACTGGGGCCGGTGCTGTTCCCCAGTGAGCTCCCAGGCATGGACCTCTGCTCTTCTGCTTCATTCTTAGCACTTCACTTGCCATCTCTTAGCCCCCCTGGGATTCCTTAGGCCACCCTTCCCATGATTTCTCGTTTTTTTATCCCAACCTTAGATGAAGCCACACTGGAGCTGATGAAGACCCCTCGCTGCTCTCTGCCCGACCTCGCCACTGCGGAGACCAGGAGGAAGCGATTCATACAGGCTGTCACCAAGTGGGGCAAAAGGAACCTGTCCTGGAGGTAGGGATTCATCCACCCCTGCTGAAAGCTTCAGCAAAGGACCAGTTCCACACAGACCTGTGCTAAACACGGCTTTAAGATGAGTTTCAGGGTGATGGTTTCAGGGTGGGCTCCCAGGACCCCACAGGCTATTTATTAGAACTCTTCTCCTGAAAATCCCAGCCTTGACTTCTTTGACTCATGTGGCAATGGCTGGGAACTGTGCAGTTGTGGCTGGTGGATTAGCTGGAAGCTTTTTGCAATGATTGTTGGAGTTCATCAGGACTTTGTGTTTTCTCAAGCAGCTGCCATGGCTGGAGGTTCTTCTCTTGCCTCACCTGAGCACAGGGCTTGGGAGCATTTTCTGGGTAATGGAGTTGCTTTTTTCTCCCAGTTTTTGCCACAGGGGGAGTATTTCTCCCTCCATGTCAGAGAGTGACATGTGTGGGTCACTCTGAGCTTGTGACACGTGGAAGCTCAGGTCCAACTTTCAGAAATGCTGCAGGTCAGGGTTGGCAAGAAAACTGATTCCTGTCCCACCAGGATTTGTCCTTCTTGGGACTAATTTTTCCTCCTTCAAAGACCATGTACTGCAGTGATTTTTCCTCTAAGAAAGGTCAGCACCATAGGATGCTCATACTGTCCTGAAAACACATGTGGATGCTATGGAGAGTTCTCCTTTTTAATTATAAGCTTCTCTTTGATCCTGACATAGCCCTAGAGCGAGTTCTCTTCCCACTGCAGTAACAAATCTCATCTTGGCTGCCGCTCTTGACACGTGTTGAAACTGTGGCATTACCAGGGATTTGGTCCATGTTCCAGCAGATCCCTTTGAGACCTTATTTTGAGAAAAGATAAACATAATTCAGCTTCAGTAAGAAGCAGTTTTGGCTCATGGATGGATTCACGTAGTGAAGTGACCCATGATAAAAACTCAGCCTGGCTCCCTGTTGCCCAGCCCTGTCTGGGTAAGAGGAATAAACTTCACATTTCAGAGAGGGGAAAATCCTTTGAGTGAACCAAGAAAACCTGCCCTGATGTTCTGTGAGCTGTCAGAGCCAGTGCAGGGGCATGGCCTGTGCACAGCCTGACTCCAGCAGGTCCTGACAAACCTGAGTGTCATCCCATGGCAGGGCAGGTGTGGTACCTGGGCAGCAGGGTCAGGGCACTGGTTCTGCAGGTACCACCAGGACTCCAGCCATGCTGGCACAATATCCACAGTCCCAGGCTGGAGCAAAGCATGGAGGTGAAACAGGGTCAGGCTGTTCTGGTGGATGCAGCCCTGGGATACCTCCCACCCCCTTGGAAATTGTGATGCTGCAGCCAAGATTGCCATAAAAAGGGTTTTAGGTCTGAGACAATATTATATGTAAGACATTAAAAAAAAAAAATCCATCTCCTGACAAAATAATTTCTGCTTTTTATTCTTTGGTCCTTTCCAAGATCTTGGCTTTTGTCCAAGAAAGGGCTGTATTTTATAACTCTAGGTTGTATAAGCCAGCAGAAGGCTATAGCATTACAGAAACTCCAGTGCAGTATTTACATCCAGCACTTTAGATTAAACTGGCTTTTTGGAAACTGCCATGAAAATCGGCCGATGGAGACATAAAATTTTACTCGCTTATCTTTCTACACATTGATTCAAGATTTTGAAAGACGAAAACAAAACTAAATTTTACTATGACCTGGATTTAAAAGCTGAAGAAAAAACCTGAACAATTGCAAGGCTGGAATAAATGGGTAAGCAAAACTACATGAAAGGGAGGGGTTGCAGGACAAGGCACTGATGGAGAAGGCAGCATTTGGGAAAAAAAAAAAAAAAGTTATAGGCATGAACATTGCTCAGGTTTCTTCTTTTCACCCTTGAGTGCAGCCAGCCTGTGGGACTGGAGGGCTCGGGGAGTGCAGGCTGCTCACGGTACAGCCTCAGATCATCCCCGTAAAGCATCAGACACAGCCTGTGTCCTGCGCCTCAGCGCCGTGGGAAGTTTCCAGGACATTGCAGCACGTAAATCTTCTTTTTGCGGGATTGTTTTTTGTTTTTTCCTTTATTTTCATGGCACTGTCCCTCCCCGGGGGGCCGGGGCGAGGCGGTGAGGGAGCAGCGTGCTGCGGATGCCCTCTGTCGGCATCTGGCAGCCGCTTCCCCCCCGCCGGCGTTTGCAGCCTGGTTTTCCTTTTGCTGATCTTGCTCTATAGCTCCTGGCTGTGCCCTGCAGAAGGGGAGTTCACAGCCAGCGCCTCGGTGTCCTCCCAGAGCTCTTTGTCTCCCTGCAGCGCTGGGAAGTGCAGCAGCAGCAGGGCTGTGCCCCTTCTCTCCTCATGCTTTGAGCTCCCTGGGGCAGGGGAAGCTGTTGAAGCCAAGCTTTCTAAATTTCCCTTTTTTTTTTAATCTTGCTGAAATCTCAGCCCAGTGACGAACTGAGCTGACTTTCATCCGCCTTTGGTTAAGGAATGAGTCCCTTGTGCCACCTCATCAGAGCTGCAGTCTTTGAAACTGTGATGCTCAGGCCATGGGGTGCCAGAGCTGGAGCAGGCACTGCTGGCAGAGGAGCAGTGGGCCCTGAGCCCACCCGAGGGGAGATGTGCCACTGCCTGAGCCCAGATGTGGATTTACTGAGGCACAGAGGGGTGGCAGCCAGGCAAGTACTGCTGGGTAAGGGTGTGCAAGCCCCAGTGCTGCAGGGAGGACCTGATCCTCCTGCTTTCATCCTTTAATCAGTGGCATCCCACCATGGGGAACCTCCCAGATGAAGCCCAGCTGGGCACAGGCTGCCTTGTCTCCCGTGTCTGGGGGTGACAGATGCTCGAGAGGGACAGTGTCACCTCTCAGTGTGGAGCTGCTCTAGGGTTGTTTCCATCACAGGCAACTGGGGCCCTCACAGGAAGAGCAGCTGGAGCAGAGGGGAGGCAGCTGCCAGGTTGGCATCCACCACCAGCACGGGGCTGTGATCACTGGGGGGTCACTGGCATCCTGTGCATGTTACAGGGCAGGAGAAAGACTATCACCCAAAAATGTTCAGTTTTTGCACAGTGCTGGGAGAGGTGTGATGGAGGGTGCAAACGCACCCACTGCTTTCTCCCGTGGCAATGGGGTGTTGCAGCAGTGCCAGGGTAGCACTGGATCAGGGCTGCCGTGCCATGGATGGCTCTGGGAAGCTGGAAAAGCACCTTTGCAAGTGCCCACCCTTTCAACTGTCCCCTCTTCCCTCCCTCTCCAAAACAAATCAGAGTGGGTTTATCAGGCAGTCCTTAGCCTGCTGCGTTTGGTAGTTCTCAGCATTTATTGCTTTTGTCTGTGGTTTCAGGGCTGGGAAGGTGAAGAAGTGTTTTCATTAACCAGCTATTGATTTCTCATCCATCACTCTTCTACTTTTGGAGGACAAAAACCAAAAAGGACCCCAGAAATCGAACTAAATGTTGGTGTGGGTGCCCCTCAATAGCAAACAGAGGCAGAGCAGTCCTTTCTGGTCTCTGCTTATTAACGATCCTGGACACAAAGTCCCTTTGGGGTGGGAGAAGCAAAGGAGGAGAGTTGGGGCACATGTGAAGGACTGGCAGCACTGGGGGACAGTCAACATTCATTTGTCTGCACAGCAGTGCTGCTGCCTGGGTGAGCTGGGGATGCTCTCTTGGCACCCAGTTGTGGCACTCACCACCACGTCCTGCTGGTTCCAGCGTCGTGGCTCGTGCAGCCCCATCCACCATGGGGACAGACACCCCTGGGAATGTCCCAGAGTGGGATTTGCAGAGGGATGTGACCCACCCTGAGGCTCAAGGTAGTGTTGGTGGGGTGGCTGGAGGGGGCTGAGCAGCCCAGTGTTTGTCACCTTCCTGCTGCTTGGCAGGGGCCATCTGGAGCAGAGAGATTTCTCTCCAACTACATCAGGGTTTTGCCCAAAATTGGAGCTCTGTAAGGGGAGTCTCAGGAGGTATTAACAGCCAAGGAGTGGTGCTCCCCTCTGGGGACCTAAGCACCATTTACTACTAGTAATAATAATAACAATAATCAAGGTAGGAGGAAGGTTGTTTATATGTTAGAAATGTGCCTCCTTTTCAGTGGAACTGGGAAATGCAACGCTGACAAAAGTCCTATCAGCATAATAGTCTTTCCCTAATCTCATTGAAAACAATTAGCAGAGCTCCAGCAATCAAATCAGATGCTGAATTGAAAAACCCTGATGGGATTCTCCTGAAAAATGACAGTGATAATGAATAAAGGATGGGGGACTTTTCACTTACACCTGCGGCATGTTAATAAAATGTGGGTCAGCTCAGAGGTGCAGGACCTTTTATAAGAAGCAAAATAGGTATTGATACTGTTTCTGCCTTAATCTAATGTTTCTGGAGTAAGGGCTTGGGATGAATATTAATAATGTTTGTCTCTTTAGACAGTGCTTTTTATCCCCCATCTTTGTACAAGAGAGGTTTGATTTATTATCCTTATTCTACAGCTGGAAAAAGGAGGAAAGAAAAGGAAAACAGCTCACGTGGCTTGCGAAGGGAAGAGTAGATAATGTCCCTGACTGTGACTCTGTGCCCTAAGCACCATGATCTTGGAGAAAGGTCATAATTCCTGGGCTAAACATGGTGTGTTTTACATGTATAATGACTTATTCAGTAGAAATTAAAGCAGCAAAGGGTTTACCTAAGTGCAGAGGGGTGTTGTGGAAGATGAAGTCACCTAGTTAAAGAATATCTGGAAACCAGGTGACCTTTCTGTACTGTAGAGGATTACATCCAGCCACAGTCTCTTCTATAAATTATAAATTGCCTGAAAATTGTATTTTCTAATCCCATGCTCATACTGTTTGTACCTCTGTGCTGTCTTGACAAATGTGTTTTCTTTAAAGTCCTACGATTATCTGATGTTACATTTATGTTACTCATTTAGTAACATAAAGGTCTTTGATAAGGTCTTGATAAGGTCTTTCTTTGCCCAAAGACTTTAGGGATAGCAAAGGCAAAGATATGAATGATTTTTGCTCATTTGGCTGTGATATGTTTTGCCTGATTCACCCATCTCATTCCCACCGTCTCTAGGATGGGCTTCCCAAGCTCTTCAGAGAAACTGTTAGTGAGACTTCTGCTTGTTGCCATGAGTCCCTTTTTGTCCTGTCCTAGATTTAACCCTGGCTAGTTTTGCCCAGGCTTGGGCTGCCTGTCTCTGATACATGCAAATATTTGAGAAATGGAGGCCTCCCAACTTCAGCCAGCAAGTCATTCCTACTCCCTTTCTCTGATCTGTGGTGTCTCGTGGCACCCAAATCACTCCCTGTAGGAAGAGCTTGAGCACTGTGACATCCCTTTCTGACACCTGTAATTACCTCTTGAAGTGTAGTTGGGTCATTACTGCACCCTGGTGCTGGGGAGTGGTGTGGAGCTGAGTGAGGCTCTCCCAGCTGTCTTATGTAGGAGGGCAAGTGAGGTGATCATAATTGTTGCTTCAGCCTTTAAAAACCTGTCAAACCATGAATATTTCATGAACACTTTGGTTCGTGTGCTGGTGCACAAGAAATGAAGTATCTGTTATTACTGGGGTAGAGCCGGCCAGAAATTTTCCAGCAGAATTGGTTTCTGTCAAAAATTACTCAGTCAACAGTACATTTACTTGGAAAGTGTGTATATTTTTGTCAAAATTGTCAATGAAAGATTATCTAAACATACTCCTTTAGAAGCCAAGGTGCCCTGTTTCATCTTTGTCTTTTCATCTCCTCTATTAAATCAACAATATTAGGAATTCTTTTTCAAAGTCAGCTTATACAGGAAACATTTTTTCCATTCCAGCCCAGCCCAAAAGGGAGGGTGGAACTGTGCAGCTGAAGGATGGATTCCAGCACACAGGTTGTTCCACCTGGCTTCTCTCCCAGGGCAAGGCAGAGCATGGGATGGAATAGCCCTGAGATGAATGCAGAAGTGTTGCAAGCCCCTGCTCATCAGTACTTTTTTCTACCAAGAAGCAAGTCAAGAGCTTCTCAACTATGGTGTTCCACCAGGTCACCCATCTCCTTCAGGCAATAGGCTTAAGGCATCTTGAATTTACATAAAATGCATCCTTTCCTCTTCCTCCTTGTTATGGATTGCAGTCTGTGAGATTGCTGGCAGTGCACTGGTTTCAGAGTATATTTTATAACTCCAGCAGACATGTTGGGAAATATATGGAGGCAGCAAATCCGTACTGGATTTCTGTGTGTGTGCAATAAGAATGAGCAATGACCTGCTGTTTGCTGAAAGAAAACTGATGTGTGTGATGCAAAGTCTTCAGACGTCTTTGTACATTTGGGTTGCACTTGGAACCAATAAGTGGTGAGAAAATAATTATGAAAGGGAGCTTGGAAAAAAAAATGGGCAAGCTCTGGAAAGGGAGTCATGATGTTGGCATTTCCAAGGCTGGACAAGGGTTGTAGTCCTGGGGTCCTGAGCATTAACAAGAATTTGTGCACAAAGTGTAGCTCTGAGGCCAACTGCCCCCTGGCACAGCAGGGTTGGGAGGTGTCAGGATAGTTCGCTTGGCTGTGTTTCACACACGTGGGTGTTGGTGGGCAAGGCTGGCTTGGTATTTCCAGAAGACCCAAACTCAGTCTCTGAAATCCTCAGAGCCCTGGAGCTGATGGGAGTCAGAGATTTAAGGACACACCCGTGAAGGGTGTTAGGGCACTTCGGGGGAGCGCCAAGAGCTCCGAAGGCCTCACCGAGGCTCTGTGATGCCCCAGCCACCTGCAGAGCCAATTCTGGTGGCCCACAGAGCTCTTTGGTGCTACTGACCTGTCCTCTTCTTTGCCCTCCTTGTTTCAGAGTTCGCACTTTCCCGAAAGAATCCCACCTGGGCCATGACACAGTGAGAGCCCTGATGTACTACGCCCTGAAGGTCTGGAGCGACATCACCCCGCTGAATTTCCATGAGGTGGCAGGAAACAATGCTGACATCCAGATAGACTTCTCCAAGGCAGATCACAACGATGGCTATCCCTTTGATGGGCCTGGTGGGACAGTGGCACATGCTTTCTTCCCTGGAGATCACCACACAGCAGGAGACACTCACTTTGACGACGACGAATATTGGACCTTCCGGTCATCAGGTAGGTCAGGGTGGGAGAGCTGCAGCCAGACACAAGGGCTCCCAGTTTCCCTCTTCTGCCCTGGTGGCTAGAGTGGTTTAGCCTCTGCTACACCTTGACCCCAGGCTTCAGGATCCCACCACCTTCTTCTGAGTCCCCTCTCAGCCTTGCTAGAAAAATCGCCCCAGGCAGAGGTGAGGACATTCTATGTTCCTGCAAACCTCAATGGCATCTCCGTGTTTCTCCCCATCATGCCAGCAGCTGCAGAGCTCCTCATTGCCCAACCCAAGTTCCCATCTCTCCTGGGCCTGGAAGGCTGCAGGTTGGGTGTGTGGCTGCTGGAGCTCTTGAATGGGGACTGCATTCTCTGACTTTGATATCTGCTGGGTGGCTTCGCTGCCACACGTCCCAGTTTCCTGTTTTTAAAGTATATTATTATCAGGTGACCTGCCTGGAAAAGGCTCTGTGTTCTGCAGGTAAAAAGCCCCCTGTGAGCACTAGGTTTTTCCTGCCATCTCCTGTATGTTACCTTACATCAGGATGGTTACAAGTTACAGTTTTATTCTTTTTTATGCTTTTATTTCATCTGCTCTGGTTAGAGCAGAGTTTTAATAAGCAGAGAGACTTTCAGAAGCGAGTGTTCCTAAGCTGCAAAACCATCTGTGGGGATCAGATCCCCCAACCTTTGTGGTGCATTTTGACAGAGTGTCTTCTCTGCAGTCACCAGCTGCTAATTTACTTGTCACGCCACCTCCTTTGCCAGCCTCCCAGGGGGATCCTGCTGCCTCAGCTTAATGACTTTGTTTAGACCTAATCGTCTTCTCTGAAAGCAGCTAATACCTTCTTCCTCCCCCCCTCTCTCCTCCTGCCCACCAGTTGACCTCTCTCCATCCCCCTGAGGGTTCATGGGCAGGAGTGTTCACCAGACGTGCTGGAGGAGGTCTTGAGGTGAAGGCTAAAGGTCTGGACAGGCTGATCCTTCAGGATTACACCTGCTCCTTGGTTCACACTGCTGTGCTTTTGGTTTATTGGCTCCTATGGGGAAGGGAAAAAAGCAGCAGCTGTGCTCTGTGGACACACAGGGCAGGGGGAAGCGCTGCAGTCAGCAGCCTGCCACAGCAGATGTGTCAGTGATGGGGTCAGGATGGTGCCCCTTGTGTAGCTGGTGGTTGGGACACTCCTTGTGAAACAAATTCATATGAAGGAGTGAGCTCAGAGCCAGCATTCCTGCAGGGAATGTCCCCCCAAGCACTGCCGAGGGATGAGGGGATGAGCCTGATGGCGAGAAAGCTGCCCTCTGTTTTGAAGGTCTTGGAGCTATCTGAGCTTCATCTTTTATTTATTTTGTTCTCCCTAGTGATTCAAAAACAACAACTTGGTAGGTGATATAAAAATATCCCCAAGGTTGTCAGTTTGGCATTAAAATGTCAGAGAGCATATGTCTTGTTCTCCCCTAGTGCTGGGGAAAACAGCACAGGTTATAAAAATCTTTACAGACACTGTAAATAATAGTCATGAAGGAAAAGGCAAAATTCAGCAAAAAATATCCCCACCTCCAACATCCCAGGACTGTGGTGAGGAGCACTGAGGACTGTGCAGGATTAGCCATGGTTAATTCTGTGCAACATCTCCTTTAGCTCCAACCACACTCAGGGAACGTGGCGCTCCCCTGAGCTCCACAGGGACCTTTCCAACCTCACTGCCTGTTTATTACAATACTTGAAATCATGATCTTTGTAAGAACCACACTTAAAATCCTTGCTGCCCTCTGGTACTGCTCTGCAGGCCATTGCTGTGCAGTTGAAGGGCAGAAATTGCCCGGGCACTTGGACCAGCAATGGTCTAGGGGCTTATTCAGGGGCTGGATCACCAAGCAGGATCAGTCCCTTGCAGCTCCTGGGAGCATCTCCTCCTTTGCTTTGGCAGCAGTGGTGTATGTTTGGAAGCAGACATCAACCCCTGACCTGAGTGTCTTAGGCACTGGGGAGGATGGGGTGGGTCTGTGTGTGGGTGTGGTGTGAGGCACTAGGGCTTGGATAGCAAATAAGGAGGTTTGGGGAAAAGAATATAGTTGACATAGCCCAGACAGAGGGGAAAATGTCATCCAAGGAGGAGGTGTTGATGTCCAGCAAAGTCTCTCTGATGCCCAGTATGGTGTGTGAGGATCAAAGTGCTTGCCCAGGGGAGCAGATGCCAGAGCTGCAGCCCTGCCAGCACAAAGTGTGGAACAGGAGAAGATGGGTAAATCCTCCAAAAACCAGCTGGTCATGGTCACCTGCCCCTGTCAGGGCAGCAGTCTGATGAGCAGGTGAACACCCCTGTGTTCGTGTGCATGCAGGAAGGTGTGAGTGGGGGGTTTGACCAGGGCAGCACCACACGGTGCCCGGCAGGGAAAGCCCCTCTGAGCACCACGGGCAGACACAGCCAGCACTCACCGGCCCCTTGGCACATGGGTTGGCTCCTCTTCACAGGCTTCAACGAGCTCCTGGCTGCAGAAATCTGGTATTTGTGCAACAACAGGGCTGTGCCAGCAGCTGCACAGGCAGGCATGAGGTACAGGGGGTGAGTGCTGTGGCCCCGCTGTGCCGGTCAGCCAGGGTGGCAGATGGTTGTGATGTGGGTGCTGTCTCAGCCGTTTGTCCGGCTCTTCTCAGGTACCAGGAGTGATCTGGCTAAAAGAGGCTGGTGTGGGCTGATGTCTGGCTTGCTTTCTATTTTCGTATGATACACTTCAGTCTGCAGCTGGAGAAGAAAAAATGTCACCACCCGAATCCCCCAAATACAATCATCATGCAGTGACTTTTATTTCAATCTGGTTTTTATCTCCAGATGCCCACGGGATGGACCTGTTTGCTGTAGCTGTCCATGAGTTTGGCCATGCCATTGGTTTGACCCACATCTCTGCCATAGAGTCTATCATGAGACCCTACTACCAAGGCCCAGTGGGGGACCCTCTGAAGTATGACCTGCCTTACGAGGACAAAGTCAGAATCTGGCAACTCTATGGTAAGTTTTCGTCCCTAACCCAGCTACAGCCTGTATCAGCTGTGGGAGGACACACTGGAGCAGCTGTGTTCTGGAGTGAGTGGAGCTGGTGGGGAAGATGGTGTTCCCCACTAACTCCTCTTGTCTCTCCTCACAGGAGTCAGGGAATCTGTGTCCCCCACGGCCAAGCCTGAAGTGAGCAAAACAGACAACCATCCCATCCTGCCAGAGCTGCCGGAGAACCGCTCCACTGTCCCGTAAGTCAGATTTGTTCCTTTCCAGCAAAGGACGTGTGGTAGTGAAGCTCTGCTTCGTCACTGTCTTGCCTGATCACTCTGGCTTTGGTATTTCTCTCTGGACCTCTGGATAATTCCCTAAGACTCCAAATTTTACTCATACTAATGGAAATTTGTCCCCATCACCCCGAGGTAAATTCATCCTGGCTGAAATTTTAATCAAACTTCCTCAGCAGCATCCTGAATTGTACAAGCATAACTGACCTAAATCTTTCCACGGTGAGCAACTCCCTGATGTACCTGTGGGGGTGAATATTGGAACAAGTGGACCAACAGCCTGACTCCAACACAGGTTTGCCTTGGCAAGGGGATGCTTGCACTGATGTCATCAAGCAACCAGCATGTCCTCATTAAGGGAAGTTCTGGATCTGGCTCATTAATAAACGTTGGAGTTACCAAATTGCTTTGCTGCCAGGACAGCAGGACAGTTAAGAGAAGAAGGAACACAGAAGCAAAAGGCAGGAGGTGATGGTCACACACATTTTTGCCAGATATCAGGAGCACCCCAAGTGACAGTGGCAGAGATGGAGCAGGTCACCTTCACCTCCTGGTTCTATTTTTTTTTTTTGAAAAAAAAAAATTCCATTTGGAATGTGCTGAATGCCATTAATTATCTTTCTCCCTGCATAGCTTCTAACAACATTTGTCCACAAGGCCAAAACAATGGCTGTGCTTTGACCTAGAAACATGAGAGCCTTTCTCCCTGCTGCTACCTCCTGACCATTGTCTCACACCAGCAGCAGGAGGAGCAGAAAACTCGTTCATGCCAACCCCCTTGTTCCTGCCCCATGTGCTGGAAGGGTGGGTGGGGTTCACCTCCACATCTGTCATTTTGTGGCCAAAGAGGGCTGTGAAGCTGGTGCTGGCAGCCTGCACAACTCTCCTATCAGCTGATTAGATTTATGCTTCCCTGTCACCCACAGCTTTTCCATGCATGTTCCCAGCATCCTCTCTTTGTTCCTCCATCAATCATCATTCCTTACGTGGGCTTTGTGGCTCTCTGTCCTTCATACTCCGTGCCTTCCCCACCTACCTTGTTAAAGCAGCTCAGCATCTTGGCTGCCACCAGGTGTTTTTCCCCAGGCATCTTTCACTACATATCTTGTGGCATCATTGCTCCTCCAGGTCCCTCTGTTTTGGCCCAGCTGCTTTCTGCTTTGCAGCTCTGTCACCTCTCACTGGTGTTTAGAAGCTCAGCCTTGGAGCAGCCATATCCCAAGATGCTGCTTGGCTGTCGCCCCCACGTCCTTGGAAGTCGCCGGGCACGTGGCTGGGTTTGAGCATCAGGAATGGCAGGCAGGCACAGCCTGTAGTCTTCTACCAAGGGCTCCAGAGCAGGGGTGATGCAGTCCATGGGATGGGAGGCACTGGGGGGGACACAGCCCCTCACTGTCTGCCTGGGCTGTGCTCACCTGGGCACCTTTTCACAGGCTGCGGCGGGATGTGCCCAACAGGTGCAACACACACTTCGACGCCGTGGCCCAGATCCGGGGAGAGGCTTTCTTCTTCAAAGGTGAGCACCTGCCTCCAGCACAGTGGTTGCCAGGGCTCTGGGCCTGTGGCACCCTGTGGTGGCACTGGGTGACAGCACCAAAGTGCAGCGAGGGTCGGGTGGGCTGGGGTGGGTGGTGAGGATGAGCTGCCCTGGGGTTTGGGGGCTGTGGGGCTGCAGACCCCGGGAGGCATCTCCCACACCTGGGGGCTGAGAGGGAGGAGGAGGAGAAAGGGTGGGGTAAAGGTATCCAAAAGGCAGAGTAGTAAATGAAGCATTTCTTTTATCCAAAAAGAAGAAAAAGAAGGGAAAAGCCAGCGAAACTAAAACACAATTTATTTTTAAATTATTTAGATTGATGGTGTTCTAGCCAGAGCATAATGAACCTGTGGGATCTGTGGCCAAGAGCAGTTCAGTGGTATGAGGAGGGGGCTTCTGGTGGGTGGTTAGGGAGGAGAGACCACTGAAGGCAAACCCACCTGCCCAAGTCCCCACAGTGTGCAGCTGGTGTGGTCCCCATGAGGGATGTGTGTCCTAACTCCAGACAGAGCAGGTGCGTGCCCATGTGCCAATCCTGGGATTTAACACTTCCCTCTGAAGCAGCCAGACTGGTTACAACCCAGCACAGCAATTTGTACTCTCATCCATTCCACTGGACTGCCCAAGTGAAGAAGTGAAATCTGATGTCTGCACTATTGAAGTCAAAATCAAGACTGAACCAAGGATGAGCAGAACAGCAACAACACTCCACTGTTTTTCTGGGATACTTCCAGCCTTCCTTTCCTTCCAAGCTTCGCCTTCCCTAATGCTGCTTGCTGTGCATCTCTCAAAGACAGCATGTGTGCAATTGCAAACCATCTGGTTTCATGCCAGCAAACACTTGCTGTCAGGGTGTCCCCAGGGTGCCCGGCTGTTGACAAGGATCCCATTGGTGCCTCCTCAGCTGCACAGAGCCCATGTAGGCTGGACTCTGTGGGATTTCTTTCTCATCTTTCCAAGATGTAAAAATGCCCACTGGGCACTTCTTTCCATCCCTGGCCACCCCAAAGCCATCCAGCAGGGAAGCAGAAGCCCCAGGGGTGAGCAGCAGCATCCAGGCTTGTGTAACCCATCTGGGTACCACAGTGTGAGCCTCGGGTCACACACAGTGACAGGGCTCCAGAGAACTCAGTGCTGCCTGTGCTCTGTGGGGAGCACAATACAGAGGCTGTTCCACAACGTTCTTTGTTCAGATGCCAGCTGCAAAAGGCCACAGTGAAGAAGGGAAAATCAGAGACATGGACTGGTGTGGGGATAAATGGCTGTCTGTCTTTCAGAGCAGGAAGAAATGATGAAGTAGAGATAAATCCATCTCGGTGCCTATTTTTGGATATATTTATTATGGGCCTAAATGCAAATGTAAAGAGCACAGGGTCTGTGGGTGCCAGCTGCACATCTGCCTGCAGAGCCCAGCACCTCCTTCAGAGCCCCCATCGCTGCCCCCAAACCACCCTGGGCACCAAGGGGCAGGGATGTCACCTCTGGGGCAGAATTGTAATGACCTCTAGTGCTGGTTCCCTGGCTGGAGAGCAGCAGGACTGGAGCTCCTCAGAGCTCCTGGGATTGTCACATTGAAGGCAATGGTGGGTTCTCCACACTTCAGATTCAGAATCGCTGCTGGTTTTGATGTAGGGGCCTCACTACAGACTCCTGAAGTTTTGAACACCTTTGGCCTGCGTGTGTGTCTGCACAGCATGTGCAGCAGTGGCATCCAAAATCTGGGCAGCGTGGTGCACGGCTGGGATCAGAATTACCTGGGATTAAAGAGAGCAGTTGCCTCAACCCACCATCCACATACTGGGACAGCAGGACTCTGCACTTGGCTTTTATCGTGCTTAGCTTGCCAGCTCAGAGAGGGGTTTAAATTGAGCTTTTTAAACAAACATGAGGTTGGGGGGTTGTTTTTTGAATTGCTTCTGCATGCTAATGGCAGCAATTCCCCTGTGGATCTGGCTTTGGCTGATGATCATCCATGCAACAGCAGCACTTCAGCGAGCAGGCGAGGCCATCACGTTCAGAATTCCTTGCTACTTAACTGCTTTATTTCTTTTCTTTTTCCTGATAGCTTATCAAAAACCCAACCAAAGCAACCCACAACTCAGGCTATGCCTGACTTTGGGGGTAGATTTAGGGTTTGCTTGCTGCAGCTGCTCACTTGCTGAGCCCATTGCTCACAGAGGGTTGAATGTTAAAAGCACCAGGGCTTCCCTTCATGTCTCTGATGAGCCCAGGGCACTTCAAAGTTCAGATACTGGTCTGAATTATCTTGAACTGTATTTCTTGCCAAAAAAGTGAAAATCTGGCTTTGTCTAGTGCCTTGCTAATTAGAGATGCAGAGATCATCTTTATTTAATTACATATGTTTCCATCAATGTAAAATGGCCACTAAATTTGAATTCTCAGGTTTTTTTACGTTCTTAAAAAGAATCTGTAATTATGGCAATTCCTGCCATATTGGGATGTATTATTCATTTGTGTGTTTCAGTCAGATAGAGCAAATAGGCAAACTGGAGCAGAAGAACAAGAATATGATATAAATCCATATAATTAGAATAAAACTCCCTCTCTGCAGATGTTTAAGTGTTAGGGTTTTGCCTCCTGCATTATTAGGCTAAGATCCAATTTCCATAAAATTTTAAAAGCTGGTGTCACAATCTGCCAGCTCTGGAGAAAGGGCTGAGTGTCATGAATACAAATCTGAAGATGCCTCTTTGGTTTCTGTCGCTTGTCTCCCCTTGGGAACCCATGCAAGAGCAGATGTAAATAACACGCAATAATTTCTAACAGGCAATAACAAATACGAGACAAAGTCGAGAGTTGCCTCTTAGAGACCTTACTCTGGCTCACATCACTTTGTGGAGCTCTCCAAGAAAAACACAGCACAGAGAGTGCTGCAAAAACTCGGGCTGAGAATCCCAAAGCCAGTGCAGAGCTGGGTTTTGAGTTGCCCCTAAAAGGCATTAGGACTCCTTAGGAAATCCCACATAAGGCTCAGTTAGCAGGAAAAGGTTTGTCATCCTTCCCACAGAGGAACCCAAATTACCCAAAATATTCCAGAAGTATCCCAAATATTCCAGCAATACACTTTCCAAGCTGGGGCAGTGCTGCTGCAGGTGCTGAAGTGTGTTTGCTGGCACCAGCAGTAAATTCATCCCAGGAGCTCCACAGGACTGCGGTCTCTGCTTATCCTGCACCTCTAGATGGTACCAAAGTCCTTAATTGTGCCTCCTTCCCAACCTCAGCCCTTCCAGATTTATTCACGTGGTTTACTCCTCCTCTATTTTCTTACTCCCTTTCTTCATTTAAAAAAACCATCTTATATTTTTCATTGTAACATCCCAGACATTTCCAGATAGGAAAGCAGCTCAGCATCTTGTGTGCAGAAGCTGCAGCTGCTCCAGGAGAGAAGGAACAGGGATGTTTTTGGAGACCCTTACTAAAGGTTGCTGGTACCTGGTGCAGCCTCAGCTGCTGCCTGGTCCCACCAGCTCCCAGGAGGTCCCATGCAGAGAGGGAGGGAGGAGATGAAAGGCTCCTCTTTGCCTGCTCCAGCTCAGTGGCACAGCTTCACACCGTGACCAGGAGTGTAACAACTCCAGTGCAATGTCCGGAGGATTATTTTAATCCNGCATTATTAGGCTAAGATCCAATTTCCATAAAATTTTAAAAGCTGGTGTCACAATCTGCCAGCTCTGGAGAAAGGGCTGAGTGTCGTGAATACAAATCTGAAGATGCCTCTTTGGTTTCTGTCGCTTGTCTCCCCTTGGGAACCCATGCAAGAGCAGATGTAAATAACACGCAATAATTTCTAACAGGCAATAACAAATACGAGACAAAGTCGAGAGTTGCCTCTTAGAGACCTTACTCTGGCTCACATCACTTTGTGGAGCTCTCCAAGAAAAACACAGCACAGAGAGTGCTGCAAAAACTCGGGCTGAGAATCCCAAAGCCAGTGCAGAGCTGGGTTTTGAGTTGCCCCTAAAAGGCATTAGGACTCCTTAGGAAATCCCACATAAGGCTCAGTTAGCAGGAAAAGGTTTGTCATCCTTCCCACAGAGGAACCCAAATTACCCAAAATATTCCAGAAGTATCCCAAATATTCCAGCAATACACTTTCCAAGCTGGGGCAGTGCTGCTGCAGGTGCTGAAGTGTGTTTGCTGGCACCAGCAGTAAATTCATCCCAGGAGCTCCACAGGACTGCGGTCTCTGCTTATCCTGCACCTCTAGATGGTACCAAAGTCCTTAATTGTGCCTCCTTCCCAACCTCAGCCCTTCCAGATTTATTCACATGGTTTCCTCCTCCTCTGTTTTCTTACTCCTTTCTTCATTTAAAAAAACCCTCTTATGTTTTTAATTGTAAGATCCTAGATATTTCCAGATACAAAAGCAGTTCGNCATGCAGAGAGGGAGGGAGGAGATGAAAGGCTCCTCTTTGCCTGCTCCAGCTCAGTGGCACAGCTTCACACCGTGACCAGGAGTGTAACAACTCCAGTGCAATGTCCGGAGGATTATTTTAATCCAAAAAAAAAAAAGGGGATTTCTTCTAATGGCTGCCAGAAACAGCAAGCAGTCACAGCTGCTGCTGGAGAGCAGGATGGCTCTGATTCACGGCTCCCATCTCACACGCTTTGCTTCCCGCCCGCCCGGCGCTCGTCCCCCGGCCACGGTGGGTTGAGTGTGGTTCAGTAATGTCCAGTCTGTCCCTCCAGGCAAGTACTTCTGGAGACTGACTCGCAATAAGCACTTGGTCTCCCTCCAGCCGGCTCAGATCCACCGTTTCTGGCGGGGTTTGCCGCTCAACCTGGACAGCCTGGACGCGGTCTACGAGAGAACCAGTGACCACAAGATCGTCTTCTTCAAAGGTGAGAGCAAACACAGTGCTGGAGCGAGCATGTGTGTCCCCTCGGCGTAGAGCCTGGTGCCAGGGTACCTTGGCAGTGTTTCGACCTCTATTGCAGGTAGGAGATACCAGTGCCAGCCACTGAGCATCTCCCAGGGCAGGTCTGAGATCTGCTGTCCATGAGCAAGGCAGGAGAAAGCAGCTGGCAAGGAGGGGAGGCAAAAGGTAGCAAGTCATGTTCCCCAGAAAATGAGGGAAATGTCATTGAAGATAAAGTTCAGCCAAATGTAACTGAAGTCTGAGCTTTTCAAGAATTAAACACAAGCAGGAAACACCCCCACACACTCCACAGGTGCTGTGTTCCTTCTTTGGCTTTTTCCCTTTTTAGTATTTGTTGCTGAGAAGAGAAGAAGTCATGGAAGGGACAAATATGAAACTGAAGAGTTTGGTTTTGCTAATTATATTTCTGTTACTACATTTTTTCTTAAAATAAGTGGTGTCATTCTCTCTTTTTGTTTACAAAATCTCAAATTACAAATTACGTTTCTTTCAGAAGATCTGGAGGAACAGATCAGCTCTTGGTTCCTATACAATGTTTGAGTCCCCCACAGGCCATCCACTCATGCTGGTTAGATGCCACTCATGCTCTCAATGTCACCCAAGCTCCTGGCAGGCACTGACTTTTGTTTCAGAAAGGTTGTGCACTTGAAGTGCTAAATACATCCCAGCCCTCTGTGCTTCCTGGCTGGAAATTGCTTTTTGTCTCTGGACTGTTCTATTCCAAATGTGGTGCAATTCTCAGTTTCAGAAGTGTTGAACCAAGCACTTCTGGAAGCAATAATTTGGTTTCAGTTCCTCCAGCCAGGCTGGAGGGATGGCTTATGTCCCGTGCAAGCCCCTGTGTTTGCAGAAGTCTTTCCAAGCACAGCCAAAGCCCTCCCAGACCGCTGGCATGCCGAGCCCTGCATCTCCCCATGGAACAGCACATGGAAGGCTCTGCCATGTGTGTCCAGCTGCCTCAGGCAGCCTGCCCTGCTCTGCTTCCCCACAGGGAATGGGGCCAGCTGGAGCATGGCAGCTCTTATGCCTGGCACCAGACCCTCCCAGTCTGGTCTGCAGACCACAGCAGCGCTCACTTCCTTCCCTTCCTCCCTGCTCTGTCTGCTGGGGATGGACAGACAGCAGCTCAGGCTCATGGGCTCCTCCCAGCTGGAATTCCAGATGTGCCACAGTTGGTGTCTTGCCCCTGCAAGGCAGAGCAGTCCATGGTCACTGCATGCTCTGCCTGTGTTAGTGCTGCCTGGCTCCTGCCATGAACTCAGGATTTTCCATCCAGCTATAAAATACTGTCTCATTCTCTCCCCCTGGCGCTGTTTCATTGATTCCTGGACTGAAACCAAAGCACTCAAATTACCTTGGCCTCTAAGGTCCTGCTGCTGATACATGGGCATGCATTTAAGGGCCCCTTCAGATATTCTAGAAAACCAAGGGAGGAAAAAGTCTGATCCTTAAAATAGGTTGTGTAATACCTAAAAGGACACTGCAGGTTCCCAAAGAGATGTTGTAAAAAAGGACTCCCCCAGTGGTTAGAGGAGTATGAAGGAATTGAGACATCCATGGTTTCCTTGTTCTGACACAGACCCAGGCCCAGTCACGTCATGCTCCATTTTTACTGGGATAAAAAAAACATATTGATGGTTCTGTGCTGCCCAAGGTAGGGTTGAGGAGGTGGCTGTGTAGACACTCAAAGAGCAGTGAGCTGCTCAGTTGGGATTTGTCCAGCCCTTGTGCATCCTCATCACATCCCTTAAAATCCACAGGTCCTTCAGCCTGTCTGGCTCTAGGAGGTGTGGTGATTTCTCTTCCAGAGCAGGACTACACTTGGCACCTCAGGAGCTGAATACCAGGCAGAAGGTGCCTGTTTTGCCCAGTAAAGGTGCATGTACCTTTGTTTCTTGCAGTTGGATATCAGGCAGAAATCCAGGGGGCAGAAAACCAAATGCCTCCACCAAATGCATAAATGTGACAACTGTGGTAACATGTTCATGTCCTGGGACCATCGTGCTTTCAGAAGCAAAGCCAGGGCTATGTCCATGGAAAGCTAAAGAGCAACTGTTCAAAGCTAGAGGTTCCCCAGTGGGCTGACCCCTTCCCATTCCCATCCTTAAATGCCAAGAGCTCAGTCCTGGGGCTTGCCACCACAACAGATAACGAAACATCAGCTCAGCTCTTCTGTGAGGGAATGTTGGTTTTGGCCACGAAACAAATGCGATTTTGCTCTGTGTTTCTTTCCTTTCCACAGGAGACAGATACTGGGTCTTCAAGGACAACAATGTGGAGGAAGGATACCCACGGCCCATTTCAGACTTTGGGCTGCCACTGGGAGGAATCGACGCCGCTTTCTCCTGGGCCCACAATGACAAGACTTATTTCTTTAAGGACAATCTCTACTGGCGCTACGACGACCACGAGCGGAGGATGGATCCCGGGTACCCTTCAGAGACCATCCTGTGGAAGGGAATACCAAGCCCTTTAGATGATGCCATGAGGTGGTCAGATGGTGAGTCCACACGCCAGTTCAAAAAGCACAAGAAAGAAAATAGTGCTGTGTTGAGCTGTAGCCCCTTCTACCCTCCTGCTGACATAATTGCTGAGCCCCTGATGGGTTGGTTGTTCCCGGTGTCTGGAAGATGAAAAGGGAGGTGTGCTTCCAGCCAGAGCTCCCCACGCTGCTCACTAAAAGACTTTGTAATTCAAACAGGCAACAAAAACATCCTGGGGGCTAATAATTTTATTTTATTAAAAGAACACAGTTGATGCTGCTTTGCAGTGATTTTTATCCTAGTATGGGCTGATTTGCTCCTCACTGTTCTTGTTGTCGTTGGATTTTTAGCTGGTTATATGAGGATGCAGACAGAAAATACTTTCAAAGGAGATGTTTTCTCCAGAGTTACGACTTCTTTTCTGGGGATGAGATTTCTCAGTGGTTTCTTCCCACTGAAAAGACCACAAAAATTTTGTCACAGGAGACATTTACAACCAGCCGTTAGCTCCCAACAAAGTGGTACTTCCAGGGTTTATTTACTGGCAATCTAATGGTGTAATAGCAGTCATTAAACCAGGCAGAGGGGAAAAGCTGAATTTTCAAAGCTATTGAGAGTGATAGGCAATTCCCATAGGTAAGAGTCCTCCTGAGCATGGGACCTGCTTAGAGAGTTCCCAACCTCCCAGTTCAGGGTGGAAAAAATGCACCTGAGAGCTGAAGGTTCCCTGCCAGGCTCAGGTTATTTTTCTGAGCCCAGGGATGGCAGCACATACCCCAGGTCATACCTCCAACTGTCTGGTGGCTCCTGTCTGGTGTGAGAGATCCCAGCCAGGCATAGCATCATCTTCTGGAGCATCCCTCCTGCAGCAAGAGGGAGTACTGACAACAAGCAGTGGTGTCTCATGTGCTCCCACTCCCCGGGGCTCAGCTGGGGTGGGAATGCTCCTCTGCTGTTCCAAGGGACCCTGAGGTTAGCTCAGTTGGCTAGAGCATGGTGCTAATAACACCAAAATCAAGGGTTTGATCCCTGTATGGGCCATTTACTTAAGAGCTGGACTCAGTGACCCTTGTGGGTCTCCTCCATCTCAGAATATTCTGTGATTCTGACTCACGTGTTCCAGTGGGAGAGCGCCCATCCCTGCTCACCTTGCCTTTGGCTTTTTGTCTCTTTGCAGGTGCAAGTTACTTCTTCAGGGGCAAGGAGTACTGGAAGGTGCTGGACAGCGAGCTGGAGGCCCAGCCTGGTTACCCCCAGTCCATTGCCAGGGACTGGCTGGTGTGCAGTGACATGCAGGCCGACTCCCCGGAGGCAGCCGGGAGCAGCAGGACTGGGGCTCGCTCCAGGCCGGGGCAGCACGACCAGAGTCGCTCCGAGAACGGCTACGAGGTCTGTTCCTGCACCTCAGGCACACCTGCCCTGAGGGCCCTGCTCAGACTGACAGCCAGCCTGGGGCTCACAGCTGTGTGGACAGCAGCACTGCTGTGTGCAGCCCTATGACAGCTCACCCCACCGGCGGGACAACACCATGGTGCTCCAGGATACAATTCCATGATGCTCACTGTTGCAAGCAGAAAAAAAACTAAAAAAACAAAACAACAACACATTCCTAGGAACATGCCAGTGAAGGGTTTGAATTCTCCATGAGAAATGAACAGTGGGTTTTGGTTGTTTCTTTTTCTTTCTTTTTAATTTTAGTTTTAAGGTCTAATAACAGATTTTGAGTTCTGCACCTTCTTATTCCCCCATCCAGTTAAAAGATGACAGCAGCCTAAGGTCGAATTCAGAAATGTTCCATAGAGGTGTGTTGCTCTGGGTGTTTAAACACGGCAAACGAGGGAGGGGAGAGCTGCTGGGATGGAGGGGGGACAACATCCCAGTGGGAGGGGGTGTTGTGTGCTGGCACAGTGTACACATCCCACTGGATGTACTGGGCAGAGAGAAACTGTGGCTCCCCTAAGGTTAACTGCAAGGTGATCTTTTCCCTGTCACCCCTGCTGTGGTCACTGGTGTCTGGATAACCTGTATGAGTTTCTATGGGTCAGAAACACCTTTGCCTTTCAGAAGGCAGTGCAGCTTATCTTTGTATCCGAGTCATTGGAATTTACAATTTCTCTAATAAACCTTGGCTGCCTACGTGGAGATCTCCCAGTCCTGTGCCAGACCAAGGCTGCCACCTGCAGTGAGGTGCTGGCTGCTGAGGCTCTGAGCAGCCTCACCTCTAGATGAGCAGCAGCCTTGCTGAGTACAGCTAAATGAGATGCAATTACACCCACTACCCCAGACTGACTCATGCACACAAAGTCCTGCTCTTGGAATTCCTGTGTCAGGTTGGATTATGTTTTGGGAGGGATCAAGATGTATGGCATTAATTTGTGCCTCTTCCATACCTGGCTGTGCTGAAAAGGGTGAGCTGGAGGTGGGGAGGGATGCTGCACAGTCAGCCTCAAACTCCCCTTGATGCGTCAGAAGCAAGGTCAAGAACTGCATTAGGATGTTCCTGTTTGGTTTTTTTCCTCACTGCTAATCAATTTTTCTGCTGTGTAATTTGGGCATCTGAGAGTCCTTGAAAATGGTGAGTGAGAAGCTGTGCTAGAGATGTCAGAGAGGCCAGGGCCCTTCAGACTGCTTTTGTCAGGGGGTGCTAAAGGAGTGAAATGGGCAGCAGCTGCTGGGACACACTGTTCTTCTCTACCCTGCTTCTGTAAAGCTCCTGCAGAAATGTCTCTGGCTGCCCTGCCAGGGACAGCTCCCAGGGGAGACCTGGCAGCACACAGTGTCACTGTGGGACCCAAGGCTGGCCAGAGCCCCTGGTGCCAGCCAGGGCTTTTGCCATGGGGCCAGATGTAACACAAGGCCCAACAGCAAAGGCAGACGTGCACAGTTGCCTCTTGAGAGAAAAAAAGGGTCACCTTGAGTTTCCCTCTCTGCTATTTGCATTTTTAAATAGTCCCAAGCATTCACAAGGTGCAGCTATTTTCAGGACGATGTGCTACAGTGTGATTTTATGGGTCATGAGTCAACGGAAACATCCCACTAAACCATTAAATATCCTTTAAGGAAAATACAAACCAGAAAACCTCAGGCATAGCAGCTCCCTCTGCTGAGTAAAGTTGCCTCTGGTGTTCCCACTGCACTGGTCCTGCTCCACTCTGAGCAGCTCCCCATCCCACCTCTGCCTGCTGGGCCAAGCAGGGGCTGCCAGAGCTGTGGGAGATGAGCTGTTCCTTCAATTCACACAATTTTTCTTGCTTTCGAGTCATGAAGACACAACTTTCAGTTCTTTAGTCCTAAGGACTGGAGTGGAGTGACACTGCATAAATGTCAGCATGTTACAGGTTCCTCTTGGAGATGCAGTCAGGTAAGGGCACAGCATCCCAGGGAAGACACCCTCTCTTTTTCATTCTCTCTTTTTTATTCTTTGTATGTGTGTGGGTTTTTGTTGTTGTTGACGTTGGGTTCGGTTTTTATTTGTTTGGGGGATTTTGTCTGGTTTTGTTTGCTTGGTTGGGTTTGTTCTTCTGCAAAAGAACTATCCAGAAGCTGCACATGAGGGATCAGAGGAGGCAGGGATGTGGCTAACACTGCTTCCATTCCTTCTCCACCCCAACCAAGGAGCCTGTTGAGGTGACAAGGACCAGTGGCTCCACAGCTTAGCTGATGTGGTCACCAATGGGTCCTCAAGCTAAATTAAGTTTATTTAGTGTGGGATGGGAGACTGTAATTTATAAATAAAGCCCGTGGAAAGGCTTTCAATGTACCCTTCTCTCCTTCAAATTATGCATTTTGATGATCAGAAATGGAGCAGGAATCGAGGCACTGCTGCTGCTGGACAGCCCTCAGGGAGGATGCAGGAATGCTGCTGTCTCCTCCTGGGCTGCAGCTGCTCAGCTGCTCCCGCAGCCCCTGGCAAAGCCTCCCCAGAGTTGCCATGAGCTCCAGATGCAGCAGCAGGAGGCTTAAGCTCCTCCTGGGATGGAAACTGCCCCACTTCCTACTGCTGAAGAACATCCATGTGACAGAAATACAACCTCTGCTGGGCTCCTGGGCACCATCCCACACCTGGATCCTCTGGTCTCACATGGAGCCTGTGGGCCAACTGTCCTCCATAGCAACATCCTTAGCTGGAAAAGCCACCTCCACCCTCCAAAAGAAATAACCTGAGCATCATACTGCTGTTGCATGTTGCCCAGTCTTGATATTTCCTGATTATTTAAATCCTTGGAGGAGTTTATGAGGTCAGCTCAGAGTTGGAATACTTCTCCTATGTAATAAGAGGGATGAGGATTTAAAGGGGGGGCACTGGCCATCTAAACCCTGAGTGTTTAAAGCTGAAACCCTGAGAACAGGGCAGCTCTGCTTACTGGTTCTGGCTCTGGCTCCAGGATCCCAGTCAAGGTTTTTACTGGCTCTCACTCCCACCCATCCCCAGGCTCATCCAGCCTTGAGGTCTTTTCTGCATTGCTGCCATAAAGAAAAGCAAAATTAAAAGAAAAAGAAGGAAGGTGGGCAGCACCTAAGAAGAAGCTTTCAAATGACAAAGCCATGGTAATGCCTGGATTTAAAAAAAAAACAATAACATATCATCCCAGATGACCTGAGATTTAAAAACCTGAAAACCACAATAAAGCTATTGAGAAGAGCTGATTCAAACCATAAGACAGGAATGTGTGCTGTAGAAAGGTTCCTGCCTCCCATAGCACCCTTACAGCTCAGAGGAAGAATCTCAGCCCTTACCCCAGAGGGCTTTTGTAAAATGGAACTTTGTTATTAAGAGTGATGTTCCTCTTCTCAGTCCCCAGTTTAATCCAAAAATGCCCTTGCACAGCTGTGGGCCAGGAGAGCAGGTGGTGGGGAGCAGCTCAGGTGGAGCTGCCCTGGATGATGACCTATATCAAAAGGTGGGCATGTGCTCCTGAAGCCTTCCTGCCTTGTTGTGGGGCCTGGATGTGGGGCTCTCCTTTGCTTCTGGGATGCCTGTTTGGGAGAGGACAAATACCAGAGCTGGTTCCAGCCTTGTCATCTTGATTTTTTTCCATCCCCTCTGCCAGGTGAGTGTGGTGTACGAGCTGGGGCTGAGCCTGATGCTGCCGTAAGCAGCAGAAACAAGCCCAGGGGATGTTTTGTCCAGGAGAAAGGGTCTTGTCCTGGATCTCTGTGTCCCAGCAGTTCCTGGTAAGGTGGTGCTGTGGGTTGCTTTCCTTGTTTGTCTCTGAAATTCCTGGGCAAGGGGAGCTGACTGGCCTCGTGGGGCTAGAATAGGCGAGGGAAAGGATGTAGGACAGCCAAAAACAGGGAGTGTGTAGCTGAGTAATAGTCTATAAGAAGACCAGCTTGGGCTAAGAATAGGAGAGGGCAGGAAAGCTGGATGGCATGCAGAGGATTTCTGTAGGCATGTGCCAGGGCTGTAAATGGGGGAGCACAGGGGCTGTCTCTAGAGTGATTGCAGCACAAGTGATTGCTGACCTTGTAGCACTAACAGAGCTACTCTAAGAGCTGCCAGAGCAGTTCCCTGTCCTCCACCCAAACTTCTGGTCCCTGGTTTAAAAAAAAACCCTTTGGGATTTCTGATTCTGTCAGCAGTGAAACCCTGACTCAGCACTTGTTTGCCCAGCTCCAATGGACTTACTGCTCAATGGTGTGGAAGGGTCTGGGGGTTTTGTTTTGTTTGGAAGTTTTTTGTTGTTTTTTGGGGGGGGTTTGTTTGCTTAAGAGCTTTGAGCTTGACTGCACACCCAAACCAGTCAAGTAAAATGAGATCCAGGCCTGATTTTCACTGGGGCAGTGATCAGTCTGTTATCTTTCAACAAGCACAGTTTGGCAGGGGCAGAGCTGCATTGGCAACAGGACCACTCTGCTGCAGTGAGGACAAGATGTCACAAGCTTCCCAAGGAACTGTGTCAAGATTTATGGGCTGTGCTGCTCAGGCTGTGGCAACTTGTCTTTGGGCTTGGTGTGAGGAAACACAAATCCTGGGCAGAGGCATTATCATCCCAAATCTGCCAATCCAAACTGTGCCAATGTGTTGTGCATCTGGAAACCTTGGGAGCAAGAGGGTTTCTTGCTCCAAAAACCAGACATGTGGCCTGTTCTTCTCTGTCAGGATAAGAGAAGGGTTTGGGGGGCAGCACAAGTGGCTTGTGGAATCCTGTTTATATGCAGAATCCCTCCACCAAATTCCAAAGGGTAGAAATGTTCTGGTTTGCTTCCCACCCCATCTGTACTGCAGAAATAGCCAAGCCAGGATGGCCCTTGGCATGTTCTCCCTGTGGAGTAGGACAGGGAGCTTGGTGGTCACGGGGCAACTCAGTGACAATGTCTTCTTCCTCTTTCCAGTCTGAGAAAATTGATGGTTATTCTGGATTTAAAGTTGGGTTTGTCTCAGGAATAGAAAATGGTGATGTTGGGCCATCTTCATGTGGCAGTTGTCCATCATCAGCTCTCTTAAAGTACCATGGCCATCTCACATCCTGCAACTCCTGTGCTCCTGGGGACTCACCCTCCTACTCCACATTTCCTTGGGTGACAACTCCCCACTGCCTCAGCTCCCGTGTGCCAGCAAGGCAGCAGTGCTCGGGATGGGTTTGCTTGTTTCCAAAGTTGCCAGGCAATGGAATAGCTGTGGCCAATGAGGGCTTGTTGTGACAGAGCCCTGGAACCTGTCTCTGAGCAGAGCTCACAGGGAGGGGTTCCCACGTGGAACTCTTTGCTCCACTTATTTGCATTGCAGTGCTTGAGCTTATCTGAAATGTCATCATTCTAACTGCTCTAATTTCCTCAGCATGTAGAAGCAAAGGGCTCAGTGTTTTACAGCAATTATCTGCTTTCACCCTCCCTTTTTACCACTGCTGTGTTCATCTTCCTTTTTCCTCATCTGCTGCCATGAAGTTCTCCCTTCCCACTGTGACAACACCCAGGTTGAGCTGGAGTTCGTAGTCTCTCTTAGTAAAGAAGATCCTGGAGCTCTGCAGGCACCAGTGATTAGAGCTTCTGGTGTCTCTGCATGGTGGATGACCATCACCCATCAGCGGGCAGCATGACCTCAGCCAGGGTCATGTTTGGTCAATCTCCAATAGTCTGATCTGGGAATATGCAGCTGAGAGAAAGCAGGTGTGGAATGAGCTGGGAACATCTGTGGAAGGGAGATCTGCATGATGGGATTTGACAGGTGTCTGTGGTGCTGCTTTAAAGTACCTGTCCAGATGTGTCTGCTGGGTAGCAGCAGAGTTCCCAGGTGAGGAGACCATGAGGAGAAGTGGAGCAATTTGGCTGGAACTCTGAATGTTGAAGTGTTTCTCTCCTGTGGTACCCCTGCAAGCAAGTGAATTCCTGCTTTTCCCAGCCCTGTGCCTCAGAGGAGTGCAGATGTTTGACTTCCCAGGGAGGAGAGAGTATTTCCAGTACTCAGCAAAAGGGGGCATGGCACTCCTGTGCCCAGTCTCCCTCACATTCTCCCTTCTGTCACACGGGGATATAAGAGGGGGACCACGAGTGCAGCTTGTAGTAGGTCTTATCCAAAATCAGGACATGGATCCTGTTCTAGTCTCATTATAAACAATGCCTTGTGAAGGCTGCTGAGTCCTCTGCTGGAAGAGAGGTAGTAGCTCATTAAGAATGCACTTCCTTCATCTCGATTGGCTCTGGAAGGCTTTCATGGTCATGTACAATCAGGATAAACAAGTGAGATCAGAAACCCTCTAAGCAAAAGCCATGCTTGGGCGAGCAGAGCTTTGCAGGGCCCATGCTAATCCTGCTTTACAAAGCACATGTCAGGCACTTGGCACCTCCTGCATTTATAGGAATGAAGAAAGTCACGTCCTTATTGGCCTCCATCTCCTTCAGGGGTATGGATGGGCCCTAGCTCTCAAAGCTCAGCCTGCCATGGGAGCAAGCTCATGGCTGCCCTAGGGAGCCTGTCTAAATAGTTCTGGCAGCATGCTGCAGAGGAGCCTGGCTGTTATTCTTACCCCTGGGGTCACTCGAGGTAGCAGTGACGTAACGGAAGAACTTTGCTCCGCGTGCTCTGTCACGGCGGCTCATCTGCCCCGCCGAGGTCTGCCCCAGAGCTGGTGTTGTGTTTGTCATGCAGAGGGGGATGGCCCCAGTGCTGCTCCACTGGCAGAGGCTGTTTCTCATTGGGAAAGTGAAACATGTTCCTCTGGGCGCTGCCGAAGGCGATCTGTTTATTTGCTGTTGCCCACCCCGCTGGGAGCCAGCGCAGGTGTCCTGGCCTCCCACATCACCCTGAGCAGGGCTTTGTGCTTTGCCCCTCTCTACCAGTCCCTTTGGCATGGCACGATGAAGTGGCTGTAGCTGTGTGAGCTGGCACCTCTGCAGATCCTGAGCAAAGCCATTCAGGTGTAATGTCTCTCCTTGCATGAGTATCTGAAGGCTGGTACGGGCCAACTTGGTAAGTGCCTGCCAGGAGATGTTGATCCTTCAGCAATTCTGGTTTTCCTGGGTCCCAACAGGAGGCTGCCAAGAGAAATGGTTTTGACAAATACCTGATTGGGCTCCTCTACCAGCTCAGAAGAAGTATCCCAAAGCACGGGAAGTGCTCTAATGCCATCCTGAGCCTTGCAAACACAATCGAGGTGTTGAGTTTTCGTCTGACGTCCCTACGTGCTTGCCCGTGTCTCTAAGGGTGAGCAAACAAACAGCAGCCAGCAGGCTCTGCTGGCAGAGCTGTGTGCCTGCCTGGAGAGGTGTGTGTGTTCCTGCCCACGCTATCTCAGGTTTGTTTGGGCTGGGCAGGGCAGGTGTGCCCAGGGGAGCTCCGGGGCTGTACCCATGCGGCAGATAGAGAGAAAGTGCTGCATTGTTCTCTGCCTGCAATCAGAGCTCTCACCTCGCTTGAACCCGGCCCTGGAGTGTGTTGGCAGAGATGGATGTGAAGAGCTCTGGTAAATGTTAAGAAATAATTCAAGCATGTCTCTGTGAATACCCATCCTAGCACCGAACTTTTGAAGACTGGTATTTTGGGTGGCTGTTCCCAGCACTGCTGTGTCTGGCTGAGCCCATCGTTACAGGCAGAGCAGCAAAGACAGTGTTGCTGTGGGATTTTCTCCTCCACCTCTTGAAGCCACGATTGCAGGGCAGATTTAATTTGGGTTTTTTTCATGCCAGAACAAATGCCTAGGTGCAGTATTTAGTATTATTTAGTGCTTAGCAAAACGTGCTGGATTAAGGCAGGGTGAGCAGTGAGAGAAATATTAGAAGTTAATGCTAACCTTGCCTTTTATATTGATTACAAGTTATGTCACTAGGGACTCATATTCCAAACAGGAGACAAGCAGCCCCTCGTGATTGTTGGTGAAATCCAGTGCCAGTAGGGAGAGTGGAGCAGCAGCCAGCTGGGGAGACATTGCCTTCACATGTGCTCCTTGGCTTAGTCCTTGTCCCAGTGCAAGTGCAGGTCTCTGCTCAATAACCTCTGTGGTGGGTGTTTGACTCAAGGCCTGTCTTCTGAATCCTTTCCTCTGTGCTCCCAAGCTTTGCTCCTTGGGCTGGGAGCCAGGGAATCAGGCTTATCAACCACCAGACTGTTTGTTTTTCCACGGGCTCTGTAAATTGTGCTGTTGTTATCAGTGAAACCAGGTCTGCTCACAGCCTTCTGGGCTGGGGAGGGCTCTGATCTCCTGCTCCTGTGCTTTTTGAGGGTGGGGGAGTTGCATGAGTTTCCACAGCATCAAACACGAGGTGACAACTGCTGTGGCCCTACCACACAGCAGCACTGTGCCCTTGGATTTGTGGGAGATGTGAAAGTGGTGGGACACACAACTGCGTGGTCATGCCCTTAGCCTGAAATAAGGACAGGAAAATGCTGTTGTTTTGAAGGATGCTGTTTGCCTGGTTAAAGGCTTGCTCTGGTCAAGTGGGGTGTAAAAAGGCTGGAGTAGTTTTGAAGAAAGTCCAGCTCTGGACTACCTTGATTTTTGCTCAGATCTGGAGCAAAAGTTCTGTTATCTTTTGGTGGTCGGTTCAGTTCTGCTCACAGCTCCATAAACAGAGGATTTACCTGTGGGAGACTCTGCCCTGTGCTGTTCTTCATGATCAAAAATCATCCTTGATCTGCACCCTGATAAGATTCCAGGAACCAACTCGTCCTGCCTTGATAAAACAACCTGTTCTGGTGCTCCAGCCCTGCACACCTGGGCACAGCCCTGGAGAAGCCTCTGCCTCTCCTGTGGGCTGGATTTGGCTCATACCCATCTCTGTCCCTGTTGCTTCTCCCATCCTAGCAAAACCCAACGCAATCTGCTCGTGTGTGCACTGCAAGAGCCCTGCCAGGAACAAAGAGAAGTCCAAATATTTGTATTGGCTTGTTACTCTTTCCATTCAGGCGATAAATGACAAACTTCAGCAGAGTCTTTTGGTGCTCAGTGTGGGATTTCCACTGTACTGGCTCCAGCTTCACAGCGAAGATGAAACACCTACAATTAACAGCTGGGTTTTAACTTGAGGGGAAATGACTGAGAGTGATTGAAACATAGCCTTAAAAAACAAAAAAACAACCTGAGAAAAATCATCAGACCATCCCAGTGTCCAATGAGAAGTATCTGGTCTTTGTGTGCAGTTTCATGCAGAACAGCATTTTCACTCTGACCTCTGGAGCTCTACTAGTGATTTCTGTCCCAGTGCCTGGGACACAAGCTGTCAGTCTGCATGCAAGTATTTCAGAGCTGCCTTCCCTTGGAAAGTTCCAGGCTTAAAGCCATGTGGAGTCACAGTGCTGCCAGCCTTTCCTGGGATCAGTCTGGACTGGATAACTACCTGTGCTTGACAAATTCTGATTGCTTTCTTAAGTTAATCTGGTATTCCCTATTAGCCCCACTGTGAGTTTTCTTGCTCAGAAGATTCTTGTCAGGAATTCTTTAGCCCTTAAACTTAAAGAATTGACTCTTCAGGCTTAAATACCGCCTAAAATTATCTTCCCTTTGTGCTGTACTTTAGTTGATATCTCTAGTGTTTCATTTTACACAGCAGACAGTACTAATATTATAACATCAAGTTAAATCACATCTACTTTGGGTAACTGAAAAGCTATTAAAAATGTCATGAGCTTCAGAAAAAAACCCTAATGTCAGAGGTGGAACTCTTTCTGGCTTCATTTTTTTTGTCCTATTCATCACACACAGCAGAGACAAGAGGCACTGTTTGAGTCTGCTTCAGCTGCTCTCTGTATCTCCAGAAAGGATCCATTTTGGCAGTCTCTTTTAGCTCCCTCCTTCTTATTTAGGTCACTTCTGAGGTCACAGAATAGCTGAGGAACCTCCCAGTAGTCTGCTTTTCAAATGCTCTGCTTCTGGGCTCAGGCTGACACTTGACACACATGCTTATTGGGGCTGTAATAAATATTAAAATGTATATATTCCAGGCAGAGAATAGAAGGTGGGTAAGCACTATATTGTGGGCATTAGAAATGCTTAAATTCAATTTATTAGCACGGGCCTGATCCTAACCTTCACTGAGTGACACCTTTGAGCAGTGGGTAGCAAAGGGCTAAATCCTTTACTGCCCCTGGGTCTTCAGCACTGGCAGCTGGTAGAGGTCAAGGGCACAAGGAGATAACTCTGCTAAACATATTTCTTTTTCAAGGTAAATGAAATACAGGTCTAAAACAAACCCTGTGCCAAGGCTATGCATGCATCACTGTCTATTTAAAAACATTTGATTGATAACAGTTCTTGCAATCAGCACAGAGAGTTCTGTTGGCAATTTTCTGGAAAATACATGTACACAGCAAACCTGTTTACAGTAAAGTGTATGATAAGAGGATTTACTCTAAATGAAGTTACAGGGTAAACAGCAAAGAGGCCTTGATCTTTTTGGATAACAAGGAGAGGGGGAAAAAAACCAAACAGATGTTATGTAAGGCAGCAATGTATAAGCTGGTCACTTTTTTTAGTTACAGAATAGGTTTAATGCTGCCTTTAATTATTGCTCATTGTGAATCTGGAACATTTTCATTACCTATGTTCTCCTGAAATTTTTTATCTTCCCTCCCCTTGCTAGAGGCAATTAGGGCAGGAATTCTGGCAGCCCAGTGGTTCTTCATTTCCACTTGCAAGCCGTGGTGCTCCAGCAAGGGGGCATTTGTGTTGCTATAACCCAACACTGGCAGGGCTGCCCTTTACAGCTGCAGGGCTAGAGAAAAGCCAGGAATGGCAGGCTGAAACCTGGAGTGTGGTGTGCTGCTCAGGAGCTGTCAGCAGGGACAGTGGGTAACTCACTGCTGGGATGCACAGTGATGCCTCCACCGTGCCAGGCTGATGGCCAGGGACAAGCAGGACATTTCCTGTGTGAGGCAGAGCACTGTGGCTCCTGGATCACCAGGGAACTGGTTGAACGATGACACGGAGAACACTTGATTTGCTGTGTAACAGCAGATCCTCTGTGATTCAGATAAAAGCATGCTTATGTTGTTAAAATGGTATCATTTGCTCCAGGGCCTGTTTGTGCATGGTCTTTCTAACTGAACCCAACCACAAGAATTTCTCTGATCAAATTAGGCAGGGTGGGTGGATCTGTGGGTGGCAGTTCTCATCCTCAGTGACAGTGCTGACTTGCAGTGCCTGCTAATGTTTGTATTTTCATTGTTCCTGGCATATTTTTCTTATAGAAATATATATATATATAAGTGGGGCATCCTGTTCCAATATGGGGCACCTTCCCCTGAAGCTCAGTCAGAAAAACTAAACCTCCCATCCTCAAAGACCTTTTCCTCCCAGCTCTCTGTCACCCAGGATGATGAGAAGGAATATGCAGGCATGGGAGGGACTGAGTGTGCATCTTGCTATGGCTGCTGCTGCTCAGGTCCAATGGCTCTTTCTTGTGTCAGAGTCACAGGGACAGCCCTTCTGTGCCTTACACAACACACTGTGCTCACTCAGGTATCAGCAGGTTTCTTTTTTATCATGGCCTCCATTTCATGTCCTGTGACACATTAAATGGATGTCACAATGATTACACATGTCTTTCAAGCTGATTCTCCTCCTAAGCACGCTGGCTGGCATCACCCAGCTCCTCTCCTGGTGCGAGTCAATGTAATTAGAATTGTTTCATCTGGCTGAGTGAGGCTGTAGGCTCCTACATGGGTATTGCAGTAAATTGAGAATGGTTGAGTAAGGTCTAGAAACACACAGCCTGAGGATGATGAAGGGCTTGGAGTTTTTCATGAAAGATACTACATTAGTTTAAAAGATTGACTGTTGACAGAAAAATCTGATTCTTGGTGTAAACCCTGAGATCTGAGGGAAGTTGTGCCAAGCACAAATCCTAGTCTTATAAACCGCAGGATGTCATTAAAAATGAACAAGTTTTCTTAAAACAAATAGTTGCAGTGTTCCTCTCTTTCCCCTAGCTGCCATTTAAATTCTATTCTGCTGGCTTTTCTCCTCTTTATCCATCCTATATAGCTTCTGAAAGAGAAAATCTTGAGCATAAAATCAGTATTGTTGGAATGATACAATATGTTATTTAAACCAAACTGACTGTGATGTTCAAAATGCAAAAATGTACTGCATTGCTCCCTAGACTTAGGTCTGTAGTATTATGTCTACACAAGAGTACTCAAACAGGACATTAGGATCCCAGATATGGGAAGAGTCAGGCTGAGCATGAATGCCAAATTAAAAATAAAAGGGCATTTTCTGTCTCCTGTAAGTCCCACATGGACAAGCTTTCCAGTGCCAATTCCTTTGTGTTCCTCTGGAACTTACACATCTGACCAGCAGGATCCCAGACCTTCCTATGGCCCCTGTTACTGCAGTCAGTCACTGGCCCCACAATATTTAACATATTTCATCCTCTCTACTCTGCAATTCCACCCACCCTGTTTCAGAGGGAACAGAGAGGTCTGTCTGTATGACTTAATTTACCACCATGATTGTGTTGTTGCTGATGCAGAGGTGCCCAGAGCTTCCCAGGAAATTCATCACAGAGCAAGGAGCACGAATGCATCCAGGACTTTAGATATGTGTGTGCAGACCCCCTTTCCATGCCCTGTCCATGGGGTCAGGCTACTCTTTTAACCTTTTGGCTGAAGGGGGGGCAGACAGCCTTGTTGACTGTATTTTATCTTGTGGTTCATTTATGGCTACATTCTGGTTTCCATGTATTTGTATTTTGTTTATTTGCACTAGAATGGAAGGGAACTGCAATTAAATACAAGCTGGTATTAATAGCTTGTTGCATATGGTTATGCTTTCTGTAACTGGATTATACTAATGTTGCTTTTCAAGCCTCGAAGCTGCAAAAAGTGTCCCATCCTAATTACATGGCCCCAGCTGAGGTCTCTTGGTAATAAGTGAATGCATAAAACTCTTCCTGATGAGTTTCTCACGAGTCAGAAAGAGGATGTTGGTATCCTGCTTATTATGCCATGTTAATTTTAAAAGGCTCTTGTCAACCAATAACCCAATAACTTTTCTTCCCTCTGGGTTTTGTCAGGTTAATCCATGAGTCATGGAATATTTGACTATGAATTCATGAGTCATGGGAAAGCACCATAGTCCTCACAATTCCAGATGATCTTACTGTCCGGTACTGCCAGGTCAAGTGTCTTCCCAATGCCTGGATGTGCATCACAAATGCATCCTGCAACATTTTATAGTGTCAATAAAACCAAAATCCTCTACTGGGAAATATTAGTCTTAATCTGATTTATTAGCAGAACAATTCTCATGGCTCGTACCCGGCCCTGGGGAGACAATTAGTGATAGACAGAGAATTCATAAGCCAGGGTCATCCTTTTTCCTCTTGCTTTAATTCAGATATTTGTTTTTATTAGTGAACGTGCCTCATTGCATTTGACAAGGGACAAATGGCAAATGCTGAGCTGTGTACATTTCTGGTCTTTAATTGGACATAACCATTACCCCATTAGTCGGTACCCAAATCAAACAATGACGAGAAATTAGGTCTTCAAAGACTTTGTCATTTACACAGATAAGGGAAAGAAAGAGACAGTCTAGGGGACTGAATGCCTAAATACTTCTCAAAAATGCATCTCTGATTTGTCAGGTAAGAAGTCAACAACTACAGACCTTTAGTCCCAAGAAGTGTTTCACATAAATTGCATTTTGGGCAATTGCTCTGTGAATTCATAGAGCAGAGAGCTCAGGTGTGCAAAAAGAGAAGGAAAGAAATAATTTTAAAAAATCAGATTAAAAATAACTTATTTCCTTATCACCTTGTTCTTAGGTCTTCCTCTTTGCCATGGAGCTATAAGTGCTGGTGTATAAATACAGGAGGGTCTGACATCTTACCAGAGCAGTAATTTTTATATATTTTTAAAATAACTTTGAAAGCACTTAACACTAAAGCAAACCATTCTGGTTCTCCACTGAAAACTTTTCTTCTGTGCCACTCATTGCTTTGGGCTTCTCTATGGGTGAATTGTCCCTCTGGTTTCCTAGAAATACACAGGGACTAGGGATCATTGCTTTGGAGTGTGGCAACACAGGTACAGATCCCAGCTGCTGCAGCCAGCAGTAGGCAGGGTCACTGCAGGGCACAGCTGGGACAGCTTTCAGGTTCCTGTCCTGGTCAGTTGAGAAAATTGATAACAGGTCCAGAGGAAGAGCCTGAGTATTTTTTTTTCCCAAGTGGTCTTTCTTTGTGAAATAGGAGTGATAATTTCCAAGGAGAGATTTAGGAGTAACTGCTCATCTCGGGCTTTTAGGGAGAGAAACTCTCAGCCTCTGTCCAAAACCAGAACACTGAAAATAAACCACAGAAACAGGAAGAGAGCTGGGCATGACACAATTTGCTTATCCAAGGATGCAGTTTGTCCTTGCCTGTGTCATTCCTGCCAGAAGCTTGCCCACCCTGTCCCAAGCAGGCTCCAGCAGTGATAGTGCCTGGACACCCTGCTCCCCTTCTGAACTCATCAGCAGGGGGACAAATCTCCTTCATGGCTGCTGAAGCTTCTTATGCCTTGTCCTATCTGCTGTGGACATTCCTGGCTGTTACAGCTGTTATTTACACGTCTGTAAATAAAGGAAGCTATCATTTCTGCCCAGGCTTTCCATGGGGTGAGTAAGGCCCTGGCTGGACCAATGCCTGCTTGAAATTGTATATGCTACTGGCCAACTTGAAAACACAGACACCTCCAAGCCAGTTAGTCATAAAGAGGAAAGTTCCATTAACAGTCCCTTCCCAAGGCAAAGCTGAAAGCTTGCTGGAAGCACTTGGGAATCCCAAGTGAGCTGGTCCCAGGAGTAGGTTGCTCCTGGCTGTGCCTTTCCTCCCCATGGGCACCAGTGCTGAGGCACCAAAGCCCTGAAAGAGCCCAGCCAAAAACAAAATGCCTGAGAATCCAATGTTTAAGTTGTTGCATGTCTTGGACTTCCAGGGTTCACAACAGAGAGGAAGAAGTGAGTGTCTCTATGATCCTGCATGCTTCTGTGGCTCTTTGCTGTAATCCAGCAGTGAAAGAGTGTTAAACCTGTTCTTTAAGTGGCAGGTTTTAGAGCAGGAAAAACAACAAAGGCCTCTGATTCATAACAGGACAGATACAGCTTCTCTGGGAAGTCACTACTGACTTCTTTCATTGGTAACTTTTGTCTTAAGGCTTCTTTTAGGAAGGTCAGAGACACCTGAGGTGATAATGTGACTTCACTGTCAACCTGGACTGCTTTAGAAGGACTTTATTGAGCTGAAAGGTTCTTTCTGACCATGAACTTTAGCTTCCTCCTGGAGAAGGAGATGGTCCTTAAACCTGGAGCCTTACCTTGTATTAGTTATGCCCCCTTCTCATCCATCCCACCATGGCCGTGCCCTATCTGGAAAGAAGCCCAGGCTGAAAGCTGAGCAACCTTCTTCTGGCCTCTTAAACTATGACTCCATAGATGTGAAAGAAAAGGGACATAATACTCTTCCTTGTGCCATGAGGTGAGTGGTTATTTTTAACACAGAGGTCTCCAAAGCAAGGGTTGGTGCCAAAGAACATTGGAGCTGCTGCAGAGGATCCTGTTGACTTGAATGGATGTTGGAGGGGATCCCAGAGCACAAAAGTGAGGCCTGAGTCCACACCTGAACAAACCCTGGCTTGGCCAGGACTGCTATGAGGGGCCCCATGGATGGCACAGACTGAAGTGTGTGTGCAGCTGTGCAGGGAGGCTGAGGGTGGTGAGCGTGGGTCTGCTCCCAACCAGGGCAGAGATGACATCTTGTGAGGAACTGCACAATGATACCTGCTGATTTATGGACAAGCAGTACTTGTTCTGGCAAAAAATAGCTTCCAATTAGCCTGAAAACAGACTGCTCTGGGTGGAAGATTTGCAGAGTCTGTCTTATTTATTGGCAAACCTCATTTTAATATAATCAGCTGCTTGACAGGCAGGTTAGGTAATGATTCTTGATGTGAGTGCTAACAGATTTGAACACCAAGCACAGTCTTTAATGCCCAGAGCCCACTGCCAGTACCTGAAACACATTAGGTATTAAAATGCCATAGGAACCCAGGAAGCCCCTTGCCAGAGCACCTTGCTGAGTACATTAAAACGCTGCCTTCAATAATTCATAATATCTGTTCAGTAAGCTGGTGTGTATGTGTGGGGAGGGGGGTAATAAAACAACTCAGACCTGGCCTGCCAGGATAATTTAGTGGCTAGTTAAATCTTTCAACACTATTAATCAATGAAGTGGCCCACAGCATAAATAAATCCCGAATGTAATATGACAGGGCTATGGAAGCACATGGGAAGTGATTCTTCCTCTCCTGTGTGTGATGCTAAGTGCCATAGTGTTCCAGCAGCTGGTATTTGAATAACCCCAGTACTTCAAATGTTCAGGCTCTAATACTTCAAACATTCAGGCTTTCCAGCTGTGTTATCCCATGTTTAGATGCCACCTAAATGTCTTCCACTCCTCTGTGCATGCAACACAGGGAGCAGTTGGCTGTGAAAGTTGGAGCAGATTGTAAACTCCACCACTTAATCCAGTGTCTCGTTTCACTGATCAAGAGCTGATGTTGCAAGTGGAGGATCACTCCCTTCCAAAGATAAAAGCATTTTACCAGAGTTGGAATGTTGTTTCTGCAGATCCCTGGTGAGGTATGAACAAATACTCTTGACACAACTTATACTGCTGCTGTAAATTTACAGATGCTTTCAGGACTCCAAATTAATCTACTCCTTCAGCCTCTCCAGGAATGCAACACAACAAAGCTGTGTTAAAAATTTCCTGTTCCTGGTGAATTTGGTGCAATTCTACTATAATCTGTGTCTTACCCTTACTGTACTGAGCCAGAAACCAACCTACTAGCAGACATCAGAAATGGGTATGATTAAATGATGTAATTTTAATTTTCCATTAGATTGAGCCCGTAGCTTCCCTTCTATTAATTAATGCTGGGCTAATATTTACTTTTATGACTTAGATATTTGTAGACCTTCCACATATTTCTTCCACCAAACTGATTTTCAGCCAAGCACTACATATTCAGTACCTTCACTCCTTCCTGATGAATCTGGCAAAAATTCCAGCTTTCAGGTTAGTGTTGGCTCTGCCCAGATACTGGCAATTACCCTCAGCTGTTGGGAGGTTTTTGGAAAGCAGATGTGTAAGTGCCTTAACATGTCTGAATTTGCATCAGATTTTGAATCTACACAAATACAGTGTCTGTATCCAGATGTATTCTGAAACTCAAACTCTGATCTTTCCTCCTGTGCTCCTCTGTCCATCTTTTTTGGCATCTGCTTCTGTGAAGAAAATTAATTACCCAGCAGCAGCACTACCTAGTGCTACAGCCTGTGCTAAAGCTCATCTTCAGGCTTCGTGCTCATTTCACACAAAGAGGAGACACGGGACCAATTATAAGGCTCAACCCATGTGTGGTAACATGTTCAATCACATCTTGCTCATGTGCCCAAGCCTCATAGTCTGGCATTTCCCTTCCTCCAGAACTGCTGACTTTTCTGTCCTGGTCTTCATTGTCTGTGCCCATGAGGCAATTGCTGTAATGAACAGATTACACAGGAGGGCCTTGGAAACTCTCTCTGCATCGAGCAGAACTTTGATTTCAAAACAGAGATATACAGCAAGGGAAAGAACTTGTTCTTTGTGATTGCATCTGGCCAAGGATTCCCCCCACGCCTTCCAGACGCGGTGGCTCAGCTTCATGGGTGGCTTCTGATCTCTCATCGGGCAGTGCAGGGAACACCAGGATGGAGTTGCTGAACTAGAAAAGCAAAGACATCAGGATCTTGGGAAAGGTGGCTGTCTGGCCCAGAGTGAATGCTTGTATCAGGAAGCTGGAACTGTTTAGAAAAGCATCAAGAAATGTGTCCCACATCTGACATGGGTTCTCTGGGATACGACAACTCAGTTCTCGGCTATACAGGAGCACATGTGAAATGTCACTTGTCATAGAAGACATAGGCAAAGGGGCACATCTTGTTCTTTGGGATTATCAGGATGGGACTGAAGTCTCATATAAGTGTGCACAGAAGCTCTGGTGCCTACAGAAAAGCACACACGGCAGCAGGATGGTGTGGATCTGAGGATGCACCAGCTGAGGATGCACCTGGCTTCCAAGTTAAATTTTGCAGTCCAAAATGATCTCTATTCTGTTCCAGGTTCCTCCTAAAAGAGCTTGTTTAAAAGTTGTACCTATATGAGCTTCAGACACCCCCTGAGCTACTGGTTAGGTACATGCATAATTTATTCCATAGGTTGGACTGTAATGAGAACAGTTTAGCCCCAGACAGATATCTTTATTCTGTCTTTATTATAAATCTATACTCTGAGTTTGCTTGGTCTTGCCTAATTCTCTCATACTTCTGTAGCTTTAACCAATTCCCCAGCTCAGAGATAATTACATTGTGCCTCTGCAGCCCAGAAGTAAGGATGGCACTCTGAGCTTACAGGAGATAGAAACAGCAATATTTATGACTCCTCATTAAAACATGGTATTGGAAAAAAGTATCATTTGAGTCATCAGGATATCAGTTGGCCGTTGTTTTCCTTCACATTTGAATTAGAAAAAGAACAAAATTGCATTAAATTAAAAAGATAATTTCAAGACAATATCCAAAGGTTTCCCACAGTGGGTGTATGCTTATATTTTTCTCCACCCATCATAAATCTCAGCAGTAGATCTTTCCCCACTCATATTTTGCATTAGTAAATTGAACTCTATACTCTGTCCCCTCAAAGATTAATGCTTCCTTCTGAGGAAGTAGTTGAATATGTGCTGGCGGTAGTGCTTTCATCATTAGCAAATGGGAGACTGTGGGAGGAGAACAGAATTTGCATGTGTTGGATGTTGGCCTAAACATACTCAAACTGAATTCTGGACATCAGGGAAGAATTGATAGAGCATAAGCATTTAATCAGCAAACCACAGAAAAAAAAAAAAATTGAGGAATCCTACTTTTAATTAAAAAGCTTTTCATCCCTCTTTGTTCCAACATGAACAAATGTGTCTGCAGAGTGCACTCCAAACATCTCAAACCCATATTTGCTGTCAAGTGGTACTACATTTTATTAGTGATCCTGGGGGAAGTTTTTAAATCTCTGTAGAAGTTTGAAATCTTTTCACTACCCCATTTTTTGAAGACACATTTGAGAGGCATTTAAATGCTACAAATGTTAAACTAGTAGTTCACAGTAAGCATGGTGCCTCATGTGTGCCTGTGGCATCCAGTACAACTTGGTCCTGATCCTTGTACAGACCTCCAAGTTCCTTCACAGTTCTTCTGCTACCTTGGAGTTCCATTTATTTGCTAGAAAGCTACCCAGTGAGCCTGCTTCAAACAAACCCAGTTTGCCTAAAATCAAAATAAAATGTCAGCAGAGAGGAGGTTGGTTGACTTTGCCACCTGGCTCTGTAGACAGCTGTGTGCAGAAACCTACCTTAGGATCCACATTTAATCAAACCTAAGTTACATTAAACTTTTTTTTTTCACAACCACCAGCACGTGAAGGAACAAAATAAGCACATGCAGTACAGAACAAAGGCCATTCATCGCTGGGATATTTTGGCCTCTAATTGAACAGCAGTCATATCGACTTCCTCCTTCGCCCAGCTCTGGGACTGAGTGTCTTTGCTGTGCTGGGGAAGGAAAGGCAGAAACACCTGTGGGCACTGCAGATTTTACCACAGTCCTTGCAAGAGTGCACTTGCTAACCAGGGCGCTCTGGCTGCTTTCCAGCCAAGGCAGATACAAGATTTTGCCTGCCTAGAAATCATCTGAGAAGTTTCAGAACATTTTCTTCACTTCCTGCCTCAAACTTTTGCAACTATTACCTTCTGCATTAGAGACGGTGGCTTTTAACCAGTAAAATGAAATCTGGCATTTGCCGAGTAGCTTGATATGTTTTGGAAGTTTGATGAAAAAAGAGATTTTTACCTGTGTCTGTGTTAGTTTTTTAATTATCCCCTTGTGATCACTAACAAAGGCCCGAAATTGTAAAGGTGGAGGATACAGGCCTAGAAGAGTGAAAGAAAACAAGTAGCTAAGTATATTGTATTTTTTAAAAAAAAAGCGATTTTAAAATTAATTTCTGCTGAAATCACAAAGGCGCCCTAGTCTTGTTTCAGCTTGAATCATCAGATTCCCATTGAAGAACATCCTTATGACTTTTACAGTTCCCACAAAGCACTAAATAACTGTTGGAATTTGAGACACCAATTACTACCAGTCAGGCACTACTACTTTTATACTGGTCTTTGGTATACACTGTCATCTCCCCACCAAAATTTGAAGCGGAGGAAGGTGCCTGAACGTGAGTTACACAGGAACCAAGGGCAATAAACCAGAGGCCAGACATCTTATCAGTCAGCCACGGCTTTTGTGTAGATAACACGGCCTGACGCTGTGAAGTGCTGCTTGTTCCTAATTTTTGCCGAGAACGGTGATAACTGGAGGCACTCGGCGTCACGACACCGAGCACCCTCTGTGCTGGGTGACTGCGGAGCCGCTGGCATCGCACGGGCAGTGCGTGTTTGGTGTTGCTGTGCTGACACAGGTCAATACACCGGTCGATACTGAACGGTTGTGTAAAAAACAAACTCCAGGCTGAGTGTGCGAGCAGGGGTGCTGCCTACGAGGCACGTTGTTTTCTCTGCAGCTGGCATATGATGTTCTGCTTTGGATGTCGTGATAAGTGTACAATCTGGAGCGAGTGCGCAAGTGCTCTGGATACCGCCAGGGCTGGTGGGTTTGGGCAGTCTGGAGCAGAGGATGGGGGAAATACGTGAGAGGTTCCTGGAGCAGAGGGAATGACCTGTGAGCCCACACCCACAGGGCAGAGCTTGTGGGTCACTGCACAGCAAGAGACAAGGGTTGGCCAAACCGCACATCAGGTTCAGGCCAGGAAAGGCTTCTTATTGCGGCAGTGGTTCCATGCCGAGCTCTGGAGCTCAACAAGAACGGTTTCTCAGAGGAGAGCTCCATGGAGGCACCCTCAGGCACTCTGGAAGCCTGGTTTGCTCCCCGCGGAGGAGCCGTGGTCCCCCAGCACGGGAGCACATGGAGAGGGGCCAGAGCCTGTGGAGGAGGAGGTGGGCAATGCTAGGGGAGAAGAGGGGGTGGTGGGACTGGGCCCATCTGGACTCTTCAATGGCTCCAGGGGTGATTTTTTAACACTTCACCCGAATGGACATGATTCTTTAGTTGTTGGAAGCATCACTTGGTCTGTTCAGCCTGGAGAAGCGGAGAGGGAGGGGAGACCTTATTGCGGTCTACAACGTCTCCATGAAGGGAAGGGCAGGCACTGATCTCTTCTCTCTGGTGACCAGTGACAGGACACAAGGGGATAGCCTGAAGTTGTGTCAGGGAGGTTTGAGTTGGCTCTAAGGAAAAGGTTCTTCCCCCAGAGGGTGGTCAGGCACTGAATAGGCTCCCCAGGGCAGTGGTAACCGCACCAAGCCTCACAGAGCTTGAGAAGCCTTTGGACAACGCTCTCAGGTACATGGTGGGGGATGCCCTGTGCAGGGCAAGGGTCTGACTCTGACGATGCCCATGGGTCCCTTTCAACTCAGCAGCAATTCTGTGATCCCCCAAAGGCTGAGCGCTTGGCAGGAGCCCCTCCTCGCCCCATGCCCGGCCGGGGCGCAGCGGGGGGAGCGGGGCCGCGGCGCTGACTCAGGCGGGCGGCAGGCGGCGCCTTTAAATGTGCCGGCCCGGCCGCTCCGCCTCAGGTGCCGCCGCCGCGCACCGCGCCNCCGTGTGCGCTCAGCTTTGTGCGGGCCCGGCCCGAGCGAGCGGCAGAACCCGCGCGGCGACCGCGACCCGAGCACCGACAGCACCGATAGCACCGGCAGCCGCGGCGCGGGCCGCCCGCCGCCCTTAAGGTGGAGCGCGCTTAAGGTGGAACGCTGCCGC
>VYXB01004361.1:7410-90315 GCA_013397135.1 Pachyramphus minor | reverse complement strand
ATACCGGCTTCTTTGGTGTTGTTGGGTTGGGTTTTTTTCCCCCCCCCCTTTGGTGTTTGTTTGATTATTTATTTATTTATTTCCTGCTCTGGGCCGAGCTGGCCAGCGCGTCCCGGTCACCCCGTCCCCACCGGCTGCGGTCGCTGTTTCCAGCCTGGGCATCACCCCGGGCTCGGGGCAGCCCTGGCCATGGCAGACGTGTTGTTTGTTGTTATTTATTATTGTTCTCTTTGGGGTTTTCTTTGGGAGAAAGCGTGTGTCCCGGCAGGTGGCTTCACCTTGGGGCTGGGAGGCCCGCAGCTACCTGGGGGGTGTCCACAGACCCCCCCAAAACCCACCCTCACCTCCAAAATTGGGGGTGGGGGGTGGGAAACCCCCCTCCACACTGTCTGTGAAGTGTGTAGAGAGCCCTTCCTTTAGTTTGGGTTGGGTTTTCTGGGGTTTTTATTTTGTGTCTGTGAAGTCTTCTCTTTCTCCACTTAATTTTTCCAGGAGGAGGAGAAATCTCATACTGGTAAATAAAAGGAAACCAATCCGGCAGTGGATTTTCCATCATTAGGGCTTGGGATAAGCTGTGGCTCCCACAGTGCGTTTATTTCTAGTGATTAAATAAGAGGATAATCGCCATATAAAGCAGTAACAAAAACCCAAACCTTGGGCTTTTCTCCTTGGGCTGACAAGCATAATTTGGAAAGGGCAAGTCTGAACAAGTGAGGGTAGGCATTAGGATGTGAAGTGAGAGGCCTTTACCAGTGCTGCATGACACTTTGTTCAGTACTATTTGTAATCTGTTAAGAGGCTGCTTATCCTAATGTAAATTAATGGTGAAATTTACATTTACCTTTGCAATATGTATGCACGATTTCAGAAACCTGAGCTGGAAGTAGCTGTGAAATGCATTAACAAGAAGAACCTTGCAAAATCACAAACTCTGCTGGGCAAGGAAATAAAAATCCTTAAGGTAAAGGCAGACTGACTTGTTTCCTTCAGTCTTTGTTCTATATGCCCTTTGTTGCTCCTATCTTACAGTCTTTTTTCCCCTCTTTCTAGGAATTGAAGCATGAAAACATTGTTGCCTTGTATGACTTCCAGGTAAATACATTCAATTATGGCAAAGCATTTTGGGTTTGGGAAAGGTTGAATGGAGTTTGTGAAACTTCAGTTTTTAACAGATGTTTTGTATTCAGACATGTATTCTGGGGGGAAAAGTCTTCTGATAAGTTAGGGAAAGATAAACAAACACTGTTGAGTAGATCACGTGTTAGTTGTTGGCTGGACCATAGAACTTGTGTGCAGTTGGCAGTTGGAGTGGGAGCTTCTGTTCCCAGGATGTAATGCAGTGTGTGGTGAATATGCCTGTGGTAGAAACTCTTAAGTTCTCAAAATGTTAGAAATAGAATTACAGTCGTTTATTTTTGGCATGCCCACCTTTGGTTTTCTTTCTCTGGTCTGGATACACGCCCTGAGAAAATTCTTTTTTCCTGGGCCACGTTAAAATAGTGTGAGCATGACTTTGTGGCATATGATTGTCTCCAGTTCCAGAGGAAATTTTAATCTGCATTTTTCTGTTGCCCTTGTGGCAGTCACTAAGTGTTAAAAATTGCAGCAGACATTTTTAGATTATTGTGGTTTCCCACAGTTGCCTTTTCCTTCAAAGTCAGCCCTCAAGATCTAATCTGAGGGGCTACAACCAATCCACTCTGAAACCTGAGTTATCCAATGACTTTTTTTTTTTCCTTTGTTCCTTGAATATTTAGTGACCCAGCAGGATTTTTCTTAGATATTTGCAGTGCTTTTTAAAATAACGTTGCAGGATGCAAAGCCCAAGATGAAACCCCTGTGTCTGTGGGTGAGGGGCTGGTGCGTCGGTGGGGCCGGGGTGGGCTGATGCTGAGTGAGTGCTGCGTGACCCCGGCCTCAGCTGGCCCTGGGGTGGCTTATCGGGAGCCTCCTGCCCTGTCGCCCATATCACGTGTCCCGCAGGCCGCCGTGTTTGTTGACATTCCTCCTTTTCCCGTGGATTGGCTCCGGTGGCTCCCACGTCACCCCAGACACGAATCCCGGCCGGTGCAGCGGTGCCTGCGTGCGGTGCCTGCTGGGGGCTGTAGTCCTCCTGTGTGAGCCCGGCCTGCAGCCCCCCATGGCTCAGACACCCCCTGTGTCCCTCCCTGCCCGAGCAGGGGGCTCTGGCGAGGTGCTGCTGGGGCCCAGGGCTTTATTGTGGTGAGAGGTGGAAGTGGCGGGTGTCAGGTTGCTCTGGGAGGGAGAGAAAGCTGCTGGGAGCAGGATTGCTTCTCAGCAATATCCTCTGGGTAGCTGTGCATTGCTCCTGAGCGGCCCTTCAGAGCTGGGCTGGCAAAGCAGTGGCTGCCTTTGGCTTGATGGGTGCTGCAGAGTAGCTGGGAAAGCTTCCTCTGGGCACAGGCCACTTGGGGCATTAGATCTCATGGGTTTTTTTCCTTCTATGTACCGTCTAAATTTGCTTAATACCTTTTCGCTTGAGGGAGTGAGTGGCTGCTCCTGTACTTCATCTGTAGTTTGCATTTGTATGCAGCATTTGTGCTGCTGGGTGTGCTCATTGCAGATCTTTCAAAACTTCTGCTCTGTTCCACTCCTTGCTTCAAATTACTGCTGGGTAGGAAGCAGCTCAAAGACATTTTCTGCAAAAGGAGCAATTTAATCACTGTTACAATTATAGCAATGCATTTTTCTCCTTTTGTGATGGGCTTTAGTTAAATCCTGTGTATAGCAGTGTAGTGTGGTGAGATTTTAGCAGGAAGCTGTGCTGGATGCCACAAAACAAGAACTTGAGAGTGGTCCAGGGCTCAAGGCATGCCCAGGTGTATGTTTAGTTACCAGCTTTGTCAGAGAGTCCTTGCATGACCTGGGTAATTTGATTTCTCAGACAAAATGAGATGATTTAGGGAGCAGTGGGTGTTTTATAGTGCTACCAGGGTGTGGAGTCTCCTCTGGTGTGAGGTGATCGGTCACCAGACTGTCTGATGGGGTCCACCCACATAGTTTGTGTGTGTAATGTGTCTGAGTGTTTGGCCTGCTTGGGAGTTGTATGAGAGTAAATTATCTGCAAAGGGAAAAGTGCAGGTCTGTGGAAGACTGGCTTCTGCCCACCTTTCCTTACTTTGTAGAAAAGGCTGCTAATTACCCACCTTGCTCTCCCTAGACAAGATTGGTTGCTTCATTCATAGCTGCATGTGTATTTACCCTTGAAACTATATTTGCAGTTAATTGAGCCCTTCCTTGTAGGCTTTCTAAAACTGAAGAGGTTTATTCTTGTATTACAACATCATAGAGCTGAAGGGAAGAAATACTTCCTTTGGAACTTAATGTTGCCCTGTAGCTTTGTCTGTCATTGCATTTTGTGTCCTCCCTTGCTCTGCTCTGCCTGTCAACAGTGACTCTGACTTTTACTCGTGTACACAAGGAAATGGTTACCAAAACCACAGTGGCTGTAAGCAAGTGATTACACCCAGTGATGCTTTCATTTGCATTTTCCTGGTTAAAAACTAATGTTAACCAGGCCTCATACAACACAAGATTTTTGATGTAATGTCAGATTTGCTTCAAACAGACACTTGCAGTGCTGATCTTTAGCACTGGCAAGCAGCTCTCACCAAGGCACCCTTAGTTTATCCTTCAAATTCAGGAAAATTGCTGTGCTCCTTCTCATGTCATAGCTCTTTGTGATATTGGTTCATAAATAATGACAAAATAAGAAGCTTCCTAGGAGTAAATGATACTGACAAATGTTTAATGCATAAAAGTGCAGTGACGACTTTTATAGATCCCCTTGCTGGAGTGCTGAGAGCAGTGTCAGAACATGAGAATGGCTCACAAAATGAAATATGCATATTCCCATTATTATGTGCTCATGTATTAATGAGAGGTGCTGTTAATACTTTAGGAGCCTAATGCAAGAATCCTCAAAAAGAAGATAAATCACATTGCATTGCATTTCTGAAAGTGCTGTCTGTTTACTGCCCGTATGGAGTTGTGGTGCAGGTTTTTCCTAGGCGCAGGAGATGTTTGGTATACAGTAAAAACTCTATTCTGCCAACTGTGGGGTGCATTAGCAGTTACTGAGGAATCCCTGACTCAGCTGGATTGCAGAGGGGCTGAAGTTGGGGACCCCAGTCTACAGCAGTCGAGGGGAGGTTCAGCAGTCCAGAGGGACATCTGGATACCAGAAGTCTTTTTGCTCTGGAGGCAGCCAAATGAGCTCTTGTTCCTTGAAGTGGAAATTAACAGCAACAAGGGTACAAATTATGGTTTCTGCCAGATGAGGACTTGGTATGGAAATGAGGTTTCTCAGGAAACTGATCTCCAAAACTCTGAGGATCAGCTCAGCTCTTCACACATTGACACTGGAAGGATAGCACATGTGGTCTGGTGTGTGGGACTTGCTTTGGTTTCCTCTGTGACTCAGGGCATTGATTCTGTGATCTTGATTAGCTGAGGGGATTCAATGGTAGGAAGGTAACCCCTGAGCTTTTCAGATCCTTGGAGCACTGTGTCCTAGACAGCTTCTTTCAGCACTACTCAGAACTAAGTTCTTACATGTAACTGAGATCTTTGGGCAATGAGAGATCCTGGGTGTGTTTTCCTCCCTGTGCTGTGCCAGCTGACCCAGACTGAATAGGTGTCAACTGAAGATCTCACATGTGGCTGTGTTGGTGCTAGGGCAGAAAATCTGCTATTCCTGGACATAAGTAATGCCTTGGATATTAGGAAGCATTTTCCTGCATGGAATAGGAAGAAGGATTATTAGACTGGTGTGTTTTCCCTAATTCTGCGCTGTGAGCTGAGCCTGCTTCTTAAAGCAGCCTGGCTAGGACTGTGCTTGTGTGGGTATTGGGTGGGGTTTGTGTTGGTTTTTGGGTTTTTTCCCCAATTTTTGCCCAGATGGGATGGACTGGTGCAGCAACACAGCTGTTAACGTCATGCAGGGCACTACTGTGACGTTTGTCTTCAGCCTGTGTTACCTGAGGGTCTGCTTTCCATAATTTGGTGACAAGTTGGCTTACTGTACTCACGAGTTTGGGATGAGCTGAGAGTAATGCTTAACTCACTCATCTAGCACAGACTCACCAAAAATATTTCTGCTGGGATGACTGTATCACCTGGAGACAAAGAACACGGAGTCCTTGCAGCACAGTTTTTCTCATGCACATGGATTAAGGAATGGGTGGCAGAACAAACACTTCTCAGCTTAGTGATCAGTCAGCCTGAGCTGATGATAATAACAGCCTTGTTGTGTTGCTGCTGTATAGCAAGTCCTTGTGATCAATAGGACTGTGGTTGCTGGGCTGTGATGTTCTGCTGTGCTGTCTGCACCATCACCCTTTTCTGACCTGGAGCCTTTAGCCGTTAGTCTGCATCTTGTGTACGTGCCTCGTGCTGTCCCCCGGGACCTCTGGAGTGCAGTGTCCTTAGGTGTGTCCTTCCCAGTGCCCTCCAGCCTCCTCAGCTGCAACGCCGTGCTGGGAGCGTGGTGTGGGATGAATCAGTGTTGCAGCAGTGTCACCTCATGCCTCACCACCTCTCGTGCCACCTCACGCAGGATCTTCTGTTCCTCGGGCGCTGCTGTTTGGGTGCCCCATCCTGGGGAGCCAGGGCTCCACTGTGACACTTGGAGTGACTAAGGAGACACTCTGTGTCTGGGAGATGGCAGTCCTGAGGTCAGGCTGCCTGGTTAAATCCTGTTTTAATTCCATCCCCGAGCGAAGCTGGCAGGTTGCCTGGTGAGTGGGTGTAAAGTGCAGGCTTCTCTGAACTGCCAAGCAATCCTCTTTCTGTTTGTGCTGCAGACAAGAATGGGGTGTCTGCTGTCCTGCTCCGTCAGCATCCTTGCATCTGTTGAAGGGAATCACTGAAGATTGAATCTGGCTTAATTTAGAGCTAGAAGGGAAAAGGACAAAATCCGAACCACCCTCTGCCAGTAGTTTTGTAGGGTGAGGCTTGAGAGTGTAGTGACCAAAATGGATATGTTTGTGGAGAGTTGAGAATTTTATAGTCTCTTTTTCTTTTTTTTAACACTGGCTTCACTAGCCAAGCACCCCACTGTGCAGGTCACAGAAACATCTAGCAAATATTGACCACTAAATATAGACCTCAGAGGAGTCATAGGCTTTTTATAGAGGGAGTTGTCTTGCTGCATTTCTGAAGTTATGATCGCTGCTTTACTCATCCTGTGTGTAAAGCACATACCTGTGTTCCTCTCACATGATTAAGGTGTCATGGAAGAGCCGGCGACGTGGTGGTTAATAGTCTCTAAAGCTCCTGTGGAAGGTAGCATTACTCAGACTATAATGACAGATTAAGGAATGTTTCCCAGGAGTAATCGGAAACCGGTGGGCTGTTGTGTTCGCAGTGTGACAGCAAAGCTCTGTAACAGCAGAAGTGCTGTCCCTGCTGCTCTTTGTGAAGGTCCCTCAGTGTTTCCACCATGAAAATTCCCACTGTGTAAATCCTTGTGATGACTGAATGCGTTTGGTTGGAGTGAGCAAAGCAAGGAGGTGAAGATTTGGAGGGTAGATGGGAAGAGGTGCTTCGTAATCTGGTGGCTGTGTGAGATTAAATTCAGATGGAGAAACAGTGTTTGAATTTATTTTGAGTATTTATATGTTCAAAGCAAAGCCCAATTAAAAGATTTAATTTTGTGGCTGGACTGAACTTGCTCCTAAACTGCAATAAACTTTCAAAAGCTCATCTTAATGCTGAAGCTTATCTAGAGAAATGAGGATACAGTTCACTTTCAAGTGTCTTCCTTTCTCCTCTCCCTTTCTTGCACCACCTGCCTTCCCACCTGTTGATACCAATTGAAAAGCTTTGCAGAGCAAGCAGACTAGCAAACAGAGGGTTGGTGCTGGTGGTAGGAATCCAAGCTGGATGGCTCTGGTTTGCTTTGGCAAAACACCTCGAGAAGCTCTGGTCCTTGGAAGTGGATGTGTTTCTGCCTTAAGGGAAACTGCCTTCATCCCAGAAGTGAGATACAGTGGGAAATGAGCAGCCAAGCACAGGGTGGTCAGCAAAGGTGGTGGTCTTTGATCTGCAAGGGGTTTTGGTTTGGTTTTGTTTTCAAAATAAGTGTGTGTGTTTTTGTTTGCTTTCTGTTGGCTGGGTGTTGTTTTTGTTTGGGGTTTTTTTGCTGTAACTTATGTTCATGTAGCAATAGCAAATGGCAAACTCAGTGGAAAATGAACAAGAATGATGAGGTCTTCACATGCAAAGTTTCTCAGGTACAGACCTAAACATGTTTTGCTTAAGAGAAAGCATCTTAATTGTCTTCAGATGTTATGGTTCCTCTCTGAGAAATGTATTAACAAACGTTCACAGCAGAATCCAGCAGAGCCCTCCCCATAGAAAGCTTTGGAACCTCTTCTGTGCTTGCTGTGTAGCAAAGAGGTGCTTTAACTGTGCTGTATCTCCTGCATTATAACGTGCAGACCTTAAATATCAGCATAAACATAGAGATGCTGTCAAAATGCAAAGTGAGGATCTCAGAGCTGCATTTGTTTACTAAGCAAGGTTGTTTCAAGGGGGGCTGATAGAAATGAATCAAATTGTGCATCATTGCTTAGGGCAATGATGTTCTGTCTGGCTGCAGGAGCACCTGGCTTGTCTCCCATCATCAGAGTAACAGGAGGAATTAGGTCAGCTGAGCTGGCATAGTAGGGATCAACCAGACAGTGTGGTTCGAGTGGGGGGGAAGGAAAGATGCCTAATTTTAAGTCATTAGAAATCCCATTTAGCAAAGTGTCTTACACATCCAGGAAGGCAGAGCCTCCCAGCTGGGGCATGAGAGCTGCTGGTGTGGTGGGGAACCCCAGGGAATGGAGTGGGGCCAAGTGGTGCCAGGCAGGGCTGGGAGGCAGCCCCGGGGGCTGCGGGGTGGGCTCTGCGTGTCCCCTGCCTGTGTGTGCTGTGTCCTGTCCCCCATGGGGGGACTTCCTCTCTGAAAGCTTCATTTGCATTTGATATTCTCTTCATTTAGTTGGCAATTGTAGCCAGCATGTTAAGTATGTTAAAAAGTACTCATTTTTCTGTTTTTTAAATACTGCAGATTTGAGCCCATGTTTCTCTGGCTTCCAGTGACTGGATTTTTTTTTTTTTCCCCCCTCTTAATTTAATACCATTTTTATTTGAAAGAAAACTCATACTTTTTTCCTTGAAATTCCCTGTTTCCACACCTTTGTGATAACAAGTGTGTTTGTTTTCTTAAATCTGGTAAATGAAGTCTGAAATACATGGATGTAAAAGAGAAGACTTGCATGGATTTTTTGCTCATGCAGCTGCCATAGAAGACCTCAGGGAGGTCAGGGATTTTTGGAGTTAAAAAACAAACAAACAAAGAAGACCAACAAAAAAACCTGAACAATTCCTGCAGAGTATCAGATTGTGTTGGGGATATACCATTAAAAAACAAGCAATTCCCAACTTTATCAATGGAACTACATTAATCAAACAAAAATCAAACTTGAGGACTTGGTCACTTTGCTTGTACTTGCACATATTTCAGTAAATTAATATGTCTCAGTGACTGTGATTAAAACTGAAATGTTCACATTTCTACTGTGTTCTCCACCTTGACCCCCAGCTGTTCCCCCCCTACTCCTACTCATTGGGCAGGCTCATAAAATGCAACTTTATGGTATGCAAGGATTTAATTCCAGTACATGTGACTGAGCTTAAGGGAGTGGGGAATTCAACTTTTAAAAGTTCAGGTTGTAGCATGGCTGTGATACAGTAAGGAGATAAGGAATAAATACAGAAAAGCAAATCGGATCTTGATTATTTTTATCATTGTTTTTAGAATTTTGCAGTTTCCTCTCTTGATAGTATTAACATAATGCTTTGCTATTTGCAAAGGAGCTTGATTTTGTTTGAAAAAGCTTCTAGGTATTATTCTGCCTGTTGGCAAGGGGGTAACTACTTCCTTCTACTCTGGGTCAGGAAGTCCAAACTTTTCAGGATTCTGCTGAGGTTTTTTTTCATCTGCATTCCCTGATCCTTGCTGGGCTGCTGCAGCTGCTGCATGCAGGTGTGGGCTGCAGCCAATGCTCTTGGGCAGTGATGACTCCCCAGGAGTTGGCTGGGGGGGGCACAGATGGTGCAGGAGGTGCAGCAACATGACTGGGGTTGCTTTTCAGTGTTCCTGCAGCACAAGTCCTCATTTTGCTCTGATGTGCATGGTTTTGGTCTTGCCTTGAAGCTCTGTGACCTGTGAAACCCAGCACTCTGTCTCTCTACCCCGTTATGACATGAATCCCATAGTCTGGTTTCTGTGGTCAGGCCCAGATGCAGCTCCAGCTGTGGCCTGCTGTAGTGTGCTGCTCTGCAGAGGTTCTGTCTCTGAAGGAGAGCCAGGTTTTTCTGTCTGAGCTCTCTGCAAGTGCTGTGGTCACCACTCATCCAGCAAGTGAGTTGAATCTCAGGGCTTTGGTCGAGGCCAACTTGGGTGCAGCCAAGAGCAGAGTGCCCAGCAGTGGGGGTGTGACCAGCACTGCCACTGCCTGCAGGGAGGGCTGGGGCTGGTCTCAAAGAACCTGCTGGAAGCTCCTGTCCAGTGGAAGGGATGGTGAGGTTTCTTCAGGTCACTTGAAGACTGAGCTGCCTTACCCATGTGCTCCCATTTGTCCTTGGTGGTATGAGCTGCCCGGCAAACAGCAGCTCCGTGGACATGACATTGTCTTGTTTGGTTTTTAATGTCATGCAGGCAGACTTCAGAACTGTTGCCAGGAGGATGGGATATGCTTTCCCTCCCTTCCTGAAGCCTGTGTAGAACCAAAGGATAGCCTTCCTGCTGTTTTTAGTCTGCCCTGAAGTACAACCTGTCCTGAATCAACTCATCAGATTTACAATGGAGAACATGTAGTGCTTGGAATGGGGCAGTGCAGACCCTTGGCATCACTGTTCTTCTGGTCCTACAAAAATTTGCCTGCTTCAAGGGCAACCATAAACCATTTTTGTGCTGCAGGGCCTCCCATTGCTTGCTTTGTGCTTTGCTGGTGCTCTGCATCCTGGGCAAGCTGGCAGGAAGGAATTCAGTCGAGAGCCATTGCAGAAGTTCGTGGGCCTCTCTGGCTCTTACTTTCTGGTGCTTATTCCATGGGATCTACACAAAGAAACTAGAAGCCCTCATGCTTCTGGGAAGTCACAGATCTGCTGACCATGGTAATAAATAACACTATCCAGTCAGGAGCATAGGTTTTATTGCTGGACCTGGATGTGTCAAAATGGGCAAAGGTATGGGATGACGGTATTTGTTGTTTGTCTGTCACTTCCTGAACCTTGTGCTTTTCTGTGACTGCTACTGTAGCCCCAGATTTATCACTTTCAGGGTAGCCCTGAAGAGGAAAGTGGCTGCTGGTTTCTTATAACCTACTCAGGTTATAAGTTCTTGGTGCAGGACTTTGCTGGCTGCACAACTTGAATCCCAAAAGTCTGTCCCAAATCATGCTTTTGTCTGGCTGTGCACCTGTGTCTGGGCTTGAGAAACACTTTGTGGTATTGCATGCCCATGCAGAGAGGAGATTACACTGCAGTGGGTGCTTTCCTTTTCTTCCTTCATCTGAGTTAATTGCTGTCTGCTGTGTTGGAAATCTGTTCAAGATGTTCCTGAGTTCCTTATTGAGGTTCAGGAGGAGTGAGGAGGATGACCAGGGCTAGAGAACAGGTGAACACAAAAGGCTCTGAGACTTATTTTTCTTTTCACTTGGAAGTCAAATGGCATGTAAATACCTTATAGCTGTTTGCTTTGGATCAGTTTTCCAAAGGATGATGAGCACTGATAGGTGCTCCCACACCTCAAATTGATGTTACTATTGTCTCTTTTGTTCAAATAGTTGCGTCAGGAGATAATCCTTGCATAGCATGACAGTTTTCCTTTCCCTCTTCAGGGGTTAGCGTGCTCAAGCCAAGCTGTGAGCCCCAGTGAAATAATACAAAGGCATTTTACTTTTTGGAAAGTTTCTTCCACCTCTTGAGAGCAGTGGGTTCATTTATCCCCACTCCAGTGTGCTTGAGAGGCCCTGCCTGAGCTAGTGGCTTTCCAGGTGCCATTGGCCTGGAATTGGCTTCTGTAAAGCAAAGTTGTGTTTATTACAGACTGTGTTCATGATTGCAGTTTCACTGTCAGAAAGCAATAACTAGAGACCATAGGCCAGGAGGGCACTGGCTCCATGAGATCCTACTGGTAAGGCAGGAAGATGCAGTGTGCTGTGGTTCTGCTGCAGCGAGTGAGGGAAGTAGCAAAAGACTCAAAAAAAGGTGGAAAAGCTTAGGTTTCAGTTTGTGTTATCTTCCACTGTCAGACCCTCAGCTTTGCTACACTGCTGTGGTGTGGTGCAGTTGGTTAAGTGCCAGTCTCAGGCTGATCCATGTGTGGCAATTATCTTGGCTTGGCAGTGCCTCTGGGTGCTGTTGGAGAGGTGTTACGGGAGATATCTCCTGAGAGGTACAAACCAGGAACCTTTGCCATCAGAGGGAGGCCAGCAAATAGTCTGGTCTTCAGGAGGGTAACAAAACCAGTCTTGAGGACTCAAGTCCATATGGCTCCTCTCCTGCAGGCAGCAGGAGCCTTGTCAGCCCCGTGGTGCTCAGCACATGGTTGTAACTGTGGACCTGCATTCATGTTCAAAGTGTTCCTCATGCATCCCCCAGTCTTCCTAGAAAAGAAGACTTGTGTGAGGTGGAAGCCATTCTTTGCTGGTTTTACCCCAGAGCCTGTTACAGCACCGGTCTCTCACAGATTGGCAAGAACACTGAGCTGCTGAGAGAGTCCTGGAGTGTTGTGTAATCAAATTTCCGCTTTTTTTCCTTCCTGAGCACCTTTCTAAACTCAGTGGCAGGCTGAGTGCATGGGTAGAGTGCAGAGGAGGATTTTTCTAAGGAAAATTCCTCTTGCTGACTTTTTAAGCTGTGGTGGGAAGATGACTAACTGTGGGTGCACCCAGACATTTCCTTTTGGACACACCTAAACACACACTTTCCAAGAAGATGATCATGCCACCTTCCAGTATGGGTGGAGAGAAAATTTAAAGGGAGACAGGACTGCTGGGTCTTGATGTCCATAATGCCATCCCTCCGAGTGTCCCAGTGAGGAATTTTAGCAGAGCACAGTCCTGGGGTGCTTCATTGTGTACTGCTAAACAAGGTTTCTTCGTTTCTTTGTCCTCCACCAGCAGATGTGTGTTATTTGTAGACAGCAGAGGCTGTTGCCTATTTTTACACTCAATTAAATTGTAACTTCATCGCTGGGGCCTCTGCTGCAAGAAGTACGAGTCAGGCAATGATCCAGACTGATTAATTATCAGCTTAATGCCTTTGGCAGAGGCCTTTTGCTGCTATTGTGGAGCATGGTCAGGGTACTGCTGCACTTTGTGATGAGAGGAAAAGTTCGGGGGTTGTCTCTGTGCTGTTCCCTTCATTGAGCTTGTTTAGTTACAGGATTAGCCTTGGCTGCACCAACTGGCACATGTGAATAAGAGGTCCAGAGGAAATTATCTGTGGTGCTTCTTGGACATGAGCCTGTGCAGAAATTCAGCAAACTGTAGCACTTTTCTGTTGCTGATACGGAAACAAGTGGGCTGGGCATTTGTTTTTGTTTTTTTTTTTTCAGAGAAACTGGTAGCTTGAAAATTTGGCTTGCAGTATTTTTTCCTTGTTTTGTTAATGAACAGATCATAAATATAGTGGAAGGATAAAAATGGACAAGAAGTAGTTTCTGCTGCTGAATCAGCTTGAGAGAAGTCCATCAGCCTGTTTGAGAAACCAGAAGTCTCTTCAGACAGCTGAGTCTATTGTAACCAGAGTAAGCTCTACTGGCTTTTTACAAACAAGAGCTTGTTTCTGGGATTCCTCCTGAAATAAATGTTTAGTTTTGCTGGCAAAATTCTACAAATCTCTCTCTGGTAATTGGGTCTTGAAATGCTGAAGCTGCAAATAAGTTGTTCTCCTTGCTAAAGGCATCTGTGATCTGAAAATACTCTTGCTAGATGTTCCTCTGCTGCAGTGAGTGTGTGTGCAGCAGGGAGGTGGAATGTTCAGAGGGTGCAGTTGCCAGGGGATGGTTGAGGGAGCCATCTGCTTCTTTTCCAGAAGCCTTTTGGGCATTGCCCTCTTATCCTACCAACACAGGGTGAAGAGATAAACCCACCAACCACCAAGGTCACACTGTTGTTGGGAAGTTGAGCATCTCCCTTGCCAGTGAAGGTCCTTGTTTAACCCTAGTCATTGTACACTCTGGCTGCCAAAAATCAATGGCTTGCTTGATGATGTTTGTTTGCAGAGTCTTTAAATAATGTAGAGTGGAAAAACAACCAAGCTGCTCAGTGTACATTAGCTGTTGGCTAACAAACTATTACAAATATCTTCTGGGCTTGGTTTGTGTAAGCTCTGCTTCCTCTTCGTTTTCTACATAGGTAATAATACACTGAGCTTCCCCAAACCCTGCTGTCACTACACATATTCATGTCCAGAGTTACTGAGCTGCAGTGATCACAGCATGTTTAGCCAAGAAGTGTCTATGAAAACTGTTGCTGTGGCAGTGATGAACTTGGTGTGGGCTGCAAAAACCACTTCAGACACTTCCTCTGTGCCCAGCAGTTGCCCAGCACTGAGCTCCCTGAGCAGCTGCACTGCACTTCTGGTGTTTCTCACATTTTGTGGTATATCTGGGCCTGGAGTTCCTGTAGAACTGAAAGTCTTGGGTGTCTCTCATCAAGCTTGGCTTTCCAGTGTTCCTGCTTAGGACAGCAGGAGATGGTGGGCTTTGAACACTCCTGAACATTCTCCCTCAGCGCTTTGTCATGTGCAAAGCTTGTGGTGATGCTTGGGATTTTCTCCTTGCACTGGTTTTAACCACAGACTGGTTTCCCACTTCACCCAAAGTGTGTATGAAATTGGATGACTTAACGTGTGCTGCTTTCAAACGCAGAGGTTGGAAAACAAAGCCTGTTTAAAGTAGTGCTTGTCATGCAAGGAAGTGCAACAAACGCCTTCTTGAAGTATCAGAGAAAATTGCTTTCTGAACAAACAAGGGGACTTCAAAAAGCTCAGCTGGGCTCAGCAGGGAGAGCAGCTGTAAGAGTTGAGAGTGGCCCCAGGCTCTGGTGAACACTTGAACTGGGGCTGCCCGGCGCCTTGAGCCCCTCTGGGGGAAGGTGGCCATGCCACCTGCAGCTGTGGCTTGAGCCTCTCAAATCACAGGTAATTCAGCTTCCTCCTCTCTCCCCCTCTTCCTCCAACCAGTCTTCCAGCCAACATATGGAAGCCCAGATTTCACGTTGTGGGGTTAAAAGAGGACAGAAGAGGAATGATGAGAGGTGTGGAGGACTCGAGGCGTTGACAAAGGCAGGCAATTTGGTACAGGCTTGACAGGAGGTAGAGTCCTGTGGGCAGACCAAGATGAAAGGGGCTGAGAGCAGACACTGGAGACTGCTTGGAAACCAAACAGCTGGTGGGGTGGATGCTGGGGATTTTGAAATGATAGTTGTGCTCAAAAGAGGAATCGGGTGGGCAGGTATCTAAACAGCCTGTAAGTGAAGTCATGCTGCCCCAGAGCTGTGGAAATGAAGTCACTTGCTCTCTGTCACTACTTTTGGAACTTCTCTACCCACTCAAGCAATTGCTGCCTTCTCATGTCCCTGGCTGGGCCATGAGTTGAGGACTTCCAGCTTGCAGGCTTTTAGGAGTGACTTGGTTCACATGTTTTTATGTAGTAAGGTCTGCTTCTGTCCAACTTCTGCTTCAACAATAGGATTTAGTCATTAAGTCTTCTGGGTCTACCTAGGGTTGAAAGATCTGCCTGTTTTCATGTCTGTTCTACCAGTAGTTTTGGTGGCTCTGCTAGACACGTGCCAGGCAGCTGCAAAAGTTCCTTTTGTGGCTCTGTGGTGCTGTGGGGCACTTCTCCACACTGTCCTGTGATTGTACTGTGGATATACAGTCTTGTACATGTTTCCTAAGAGCTGGGGGAGAGGGTCAGCTAAGGCAGGAGGTAAACTCTCTAGGTGGGAAGAGCATCACAGGGCAGCAACTGTAGTGAACTTAGAAAGACGAGTGTTTAGCCTGGTCTTAGCTGGTGTTGACCCCCATGATAATCCAGACAGCTTTACCCACCTGATAATGTCACTCTGTTAATGCATGTGGAAAATCTGATTGGCCAATGTTGCATTTTTTTACCTGAGATCCTTTCTTTTTTACCTGCAATTGAAGGTGAGTCTCTTGTCAGCCGTGGGGTTGAACTGCAGGTCCCAAAGTTGCATTGCTCTTATCTCTCTCCTCACACCAGAGCTGCTCCTGTGGGCATAGCTGCTATAAAGGGCCCAGTTAAATGTGGAAATGATTAAGGCTCTAAGATAGCAGTGTGCCAGCATCTGTGTTGCATGCCACTGTTAATCCCCAGGGCTGGACAGGACTGGAAGACCCAAGCCACAATACGGGAGATCAGCTTGGTTAAACAGATGCACACTCAGAAAGCAATAACATGCTTAAATACCTGACATTTTTCAAAGTAAGCAACCTTCCAGGAATTAATCTTTAATTTTTTTACCCTCTCTTCAGTCAGACTTATCACAGATGATCTGTTTAAATGTAACCACAGCAATTAAGTGTGTGAAATATTTCAGTGCATAAATTCCTTATTTTTCCATTTTTTATTTCCCCAGGAACTGGCAAACTCTGTCTACTTGGTTATGGAGGTGAGTGTGTGCTTTCTTTTTCTTTTTTTACTCTCTTTCCCTCCCTCTTTTCTAATTTTTTAAGCTAGTTTTGAGCAGACCAGCACGTTCACAAGTGGTGCTTCCTGCTGGCAGTCTCACCTGTGATGCTTTGCTAGTGTAATCTGCAGCTGCAAGCCTTTGAGAGGCTGAGCTGTGTGGGTGCAGATAGCAGCAGAGGGATTTTTCATACTGCTGCTGTCAGAAGGTCGTGCTGGCACAGGCTTAAGCAGTCAGATGTTTTACCTCGGGGGTCAGATGGGTGCTCCTGGGTGGTGTCTGCTTCACAGAGACGTGGGGAGAGGATTTTCTCAACACAGCTTACCTGCAAAGCTTGGGAATGTGTTCTGTCCTCTGCAGTTTTCACTCTGAGGTCTTGTTGACTTTTCTTAATGATGTGGAACACTGATGTGAGGAATTTCAGTTTCCAGCTGTGGCTGCTCCCAGGCTTTCCTCAGCCAGCTCGCTGGTGGTGTCTGCAGTGGTGACCCTTGTGCTTTGTTCTGGTTTTACCTTTCTCTCTGATGTGCACAAGAGCTGATTAATGCACCATAACCTTTAGGGGAAATGGGACAGGAGAGGAACCCACAGGAATGGGGTTTTCCCTCCAACTTCCGAATATGTCTTTTGACACGAGATCATTTATGATTAAATACTGTGATAAGCCTGACATCCTAGTGAAGTTTAGTGTTTTTCTTTTTAATCTTTGATTTGCCTTACGTTATCTGAGCTTTCTGTTCTGTTTGCAGTACTGTAACGGTGGTGACCTGGCTGACTACCTTCACAGTAAGTAGAACAGTATGGAGGATATCCTCTGTATTCAGAAGGAAATACTGAGTGGTTTAGCTCATTCAAGTTTCTGGGGCTTGTACAAGATCTAAGTAAGCAGATTGTATATCCTTCTGGTTTTTTTTCTTTTTTAAATTCCTGCAAAATAAAGAGTATCACTGCCTCTCTTCTGAGAGGTTCACCCTTGGTAATCATTTAGAAACTGAGAATCCATTACAATAAAAGCTGGTCTAGTAGTCCTTTCTGTACAGATCAGTAGTGACTGTTGTCTGTAGTTATGTATTTTAGTTACAGTGGCCTTATAGGCTAAACATATCTCAACACTGCTGGGGACACAGTTTGTCTTTTCTTGGTCACTGGCAAAAAGCTATTTATACTGAAGCCTTGCAGTTCTATAGGGTTGGATTAAAATAAGATCCCAGGAGTATATTTCACATTCTTTACCCCTAAGGGTGTTCCCACATCTAGGGCAGAACACATTTTCTATTTCAGTGTATTGAGGGTGACTGTAGTGTAGCCACTAGTGCTGTGAGGGTGATGAAAACTACGGACTTCGGGGTCTCATGGAGATGATAGCACAGGTACCTGGGACTGTGGTGCCCTGAATAACTTTTGGTGAGGCTCAAGGCTGTCTTTGCCATCAAACCAAATGAAAAATGCTTTGCCAGCCCTATTACTGGGACTCAGGCTGCAGTCTCCCAAGGTATTTTTCAGCAGAGCACATGGCACAGGATCCTGGCCTTTGAGAAAATCACCTTGCACCTGAGTACCTAAAATAAACAGAATAACATGTTTAACAGTTTACTTAGCAGCAGTCAGACACAGCTTTTTTTTTTTTTTTTTTTTTTTTTTTTTCCCCCCCTTACTTTTTTTTTTTTTTTTTTTGTTGCCCTGACTGAATTTTTTTTTTCCCTTTAAAGTTGCTTGCTTGATGTTTTGCCTGTTAAGTAGAAGATTACTAAATGTAAAGAGACAAGTTTAATCTCATTTTATGTGTGGCTCTGGGTCATGGTTAAACAAAGTTTGTTCACATTGTTCAAATTAAAAGCTAGTCATCTGGATAATACTTCAGGCTCCTTATTGAGGTATGTGATGCCTGGAAATGGCAGAAATTGAAGGATTAAAAGCTAAATTTACATTTGCCCCACAGCTAGTGTTGGTATCCCTAGAATGATTATTTGGGGCTTGATGCTGGCATGTTGCACTCTATTTATACAGGCTAATGAATTATGCTTGTGGACTTCAATTTTCGGAAAGAATTTATTACTTGAAGGGGAAAAAAGAGAATATTTTGCCTTTCCCATGTTTCATTTGTTTAAAATATGGGTGAGATAGAAGTAACAGGCATTTGGTTTTTAAAATGCAGGTTTAGTGTGCTTTGTCTTATCTAAGTGATGGTGTTTTGCATCTGTTGGGTGTTGCTGTGCTTTAAAAGGAGCATTTTTGGTGATGGTGGAACACTTACAAACACTGAGGATGGTTTTGTATTTGGTACCTTCTTTTTCTCTTTGAATACAAGTGCAAATTTTATTAATAAAATGCTTTTTAAAAACAGTGAAAATTCAGTTTTACCAGTGCATGGTCTTTGAAAGCTGAAGTTTTTAGCTTTCATGCCCACGAAATGAACCTTGCTGTTAAAGCTCTTGGCTGTGCACTCTTGTTGGCAATGCTGTGTGTGTAAGCAACAACACACAGCATCTGGCCAAATGACTGATAGAAACAGGGATTTGTAGAAAAATCTTCCTGTTCATACCACTGCTTCTGTGTGTGCACTGTCATCTTCTCCCTCCAGCCAACCCCCAAAAAAACCCTGAGCAAAAAGTGAAGCATGCAGTTAGTTAGGCTGTTAATACAGCTCACTTCCTTCTTTATCAGTTGAGATTACTTGGGAAGTTGGTGGTTAGTTCAAGAAAGTGATGGTGAATTTTATTTTCCAAATAAAATTCAGTTTTACCCTGGTTGGGTTGGCTTGAGTGTTGCCTGGGGTACGATTTGATCCTTCTCTGCTTGAGTTAATTTGAGAAAGTTAACCTTTAGCTCTGTTTTTACCAATAAAATGCATTACCTTGACAACTCTAAAGAGCAGCTGTTGTGACTGGGAAACTGGTGCTTACTTTTATTTTAACTCTTAACATCTGTTTGCTTGCTGGTTGCCAGTGAAGAGAACCCAGCAGGCACTGATTTCCAGAGGGAGGAGTCAGTAAGGGACTGCAGTTAGTTACTTCCATCACTGCTGCAGAGATCTGGGTCTTCCAGACCCCAGGGCCCACATGTGAGTGTCAGCTCTCTCCATTCCACCACACTCTCCTTTGGGGTATCTCCTCTTCCAGCTTCTGCAGCTGCTCAGTGATTTGACAGCAGTGATTTTTTTACTGGAAGCTCATCTTGGAAAGTTCAGATTTCTTCCAGAGTGTTTCAGTGATACACAGGAGGCTCATCTCTGTTGTGTGGGTATTGTGCTGCTTCAGTTATTCTGATAATTGTGTGAGGGTGTTTAATTGCAGCATCTCCTTTCCACTGGCTCCTCAGACGTTTGTGCTGGTTGTTCCTGTAACACTTAACCAAGCTGTGCATGCAAATCCCCTGTTTCTCATTAAATGAGCTGCCTGTAAGCTTCCCAATCCATTCTACCCTCTAATTACAGGCATTAGGCAATATGGTAATTCCATGTTGAGTCCAAAGGCACTCTAATTCTCCTTGTCTTCATAACTGGGGGACGTGCATATGTGCACATTGCAGTGCTGTTGGCCAGACCCATCTCTTGGGTGCAACCCAAAGTTGTGTGTCTCAGCACAGCTTCTCTGTTGTTGTTGTTGTCATTGAGTGGTATAAGGCAGTTTCCCTGCTGGTAGATGTTGGTTTAACTTCAGCCCATCATGGGGATGTATTGAGCCAAGAGTGGCAGATCTCTGCTGTGTATGGTAGAGCTGTGGGGAGTGTTACAGAAGTGACCATCCTCTGTACAGGAATAACTGGAATTCTGTGTCCTCAGGTACTGAGGAGGTCAGAGCAGGCTGGTCTAAAAGTCCTTTTTTAAATTCTGTGAGTTAGCATTGACACAGGCTGTGGTGGGCACTTTGCAGGAGAGTGTTTTTGACCTTTCTCAAAGCTGTTTCTCGTATCAGAGCAGGGTATTTCTTGGGTTGACCACAACAGATGCAGGGAGCTGTGATCTTTCTAGTCCATCCCAAGTGGGACCCTTTTGCAAACCAGAGGTGTGAAGCACTGCTATGTAGCTTTGTTCCCTCTGCAGCCAGGTAATTAAGAAATATCTATGACAGGACTTGGCCTATCATGGATTAATCTCCTGACTTGTACAGAAGATTTCACAGGAGTCCTGCTGGCCATGCTCTGCATGGGTGGAACTCTGGGGTAGGTACAAGCCAGGCCCCAAATAAATCAGCTTGGTCTCAGACTTCAGTGTGATTTGGATTGGGCCCATGTTAGAGATACTTGTGACACCTGTGGGTAACAGGAGATGTTCTTTTTCCTAAATAACTTTTCCAAAATGGTGTTGTAATGTAACATCAGTGGGTGTACTCCAGTGCACCTACTCTTGGATCAGCTGACAAGGGCTGTTTACTACACTTCACCTGGCAGCCTCTTGCAAGTTGAACATCTCAGCACAGGCTGACCAGGGCACTTCTTAGGTCATTTCATCCTTTTTTCTACACCTCAAGAGCTACAAGGCACAGAGGCCCCACACTGACCCAGAGTAAATATTTGCTGTGATCTACTGACCTGTGCAGCCGCTGTTCCCAAGGCAGAAAGCAGAGTGCCTCCTCACTGAAGTGGAGCCCATGAAAATAAACACAGGGATATTATTGCTTCTCAGTAATGGCAAAGTAGGGCTTGTGAAACAGCTCTCTCTGCAAGAATGTATTGCTCACCACAGACATCCCCAGGGACGCCCAGACTTTAGTGCAGGCTTAGTATTTGGCCACTGGTTTCCTGATGAAGATGAGAATATCCCCTTTTTACACAGACAGAAGTACAAGTTCCCTATTTGGGATCTAGCAAGGAAAGAGTTTTGTTCTCCGCTGTTTATTTTTTTGATGGCACCTGAACTGAATGAGTTTTCTATATCTTCTTCTACCCTCTGTTATTGGTAGCTGGTCTAGGAGATCTTTCACAGGCCAGTCTCCTGAAGTCTTAGAAAATGTCAGTTGTATTTGTGTCTCTGTCCTTCACTTGCAGATTGGTGCTGTCACACAGCAGCCTGATGGGCTGAGTGTGAGAGGGGAGTTTTGTTTCCTGTGTTACAGCCTGTTTGTCAGTGGAGGGGAGTAAAAGGGTATGCCCCTGTGCTCCCCCAGGAGCCAACTGTCCCTTCTCTATTCCTGAAGGCAGCGCCTCAATTTCACAGTCCTGCCTTCCTACCTGGGTTGTTGACACAGGATCCAAACCTCTGTCTGATTTTGCTGCACTGCCACTTGGTAGCTTCACTTTGCCACTGGAGTTGCCCTGGGGAATCTGTCTGCAGGCTCAATACACCAGTTTAGATTCTGTGTGTGCCAGGAAAACAGTAATTTTGCAGGGATGAGAGCTTTGTACAGAGTTCTGTGGAGCAGAAAAGCTTAAATTCCACAGAAATTAATAGTTTAGAAGCCCTGTTTTCTATGGGTGAGTGGATTTTTCTGATCTTGGTAGCAGTGTTGTTTTCAGTATCATAAAGAGTTAGAATCCACATTAGGGAGGCTCAGCTGGTTTGCTGAGGGCTGGTGGCTAGTTCTGTGTTAGATTTATAGCCACCAAATTATATAAAGGAGAGGGTCACGCCTCAAAGTCGTGGCATGTTGTTGGGACTGCAGGTCAGGACAAGGCTCCCAAGAGTTTCCCTGCTAGAGGCAGAGTGTATTTAACCAGGAGTTGGAAATTGCCTGTTGCCTTAATAATAAGAATTGCCAAGTTTCAAGCCTTGCTTCGTGTTTGGGAGATGAGACAACCTGTCTGTTCCCGGGCCTGAGCTGAATTGGGAAAAAAAAAAGATGGAATTCTTGCTGTTTTGTTTAAAGGTGGTGTTTTAACTGTTCCTGAATAGATTTCCTTGAATAGAAATCACAGAAATACTGCAGAGACCTTTTTGGAGAGAATACTGAGCACAGATAAGAGATACTGGACTTCTAATAGGCAGAAAATGGTATGGGACTGAGTAGACTGAGATAAGTCAGCAGGAGGTTGGGGAAAGCCTTGTTAAAGATGAGGCAGCGCTTTTTTTAAAAGATGCAAGTGGGTTTTGAAGACTTGCCTCTGAGCTGCCTCTTAATATCCTTAAAATCCCTTCACAGAATCTCCCCTTCTTGCAGAGGAGTCTCATGAATTCCAGCTGAGTGCCAGTCTATGAGGAAAAAGGCCCAGCAAGGGGAGAGGAACTATGTCCACGTGCACTGGCCTCACGTGTACGAGTGCAGGACCACCTGATAGCTGTGGTGACACTTTAGCTGTGTTTGTGCCTCCTCCCAGAACAGTGAGGTTTGGGAGTGGTGGGAGTTTATTTTCTATTCTGAGTGCTGTTTAACTTATCTGTGTCCCTTGCTGCTTCCCATGCACGTATTTTAAAAGTTAGATTTTTAATTTCCTGTGTTGTGTTAAAGCTGTGTGCAACCTCAGCTGTGTTTTCATAAGGATTCCTCCCTTCTAGCTGATTGGGTAGAGTGGTGTTTTGAAGCTCCTGCCAGCCTGTTTTAATGTCTTTACGAGAGAACAGCTGGAAAAACACTAATGAAGTCCCAACTAATTTACAGGGACCTTTTACAAAAGAAGTTATTTTATTTAGGTGGAATATTGCTTGCTTGAAGCCTGATTTGCTCAGTGACTGACAAGGAAGCAGGCTGGTAGCACTACTGATCCTGGGGTTTATTCAGCAGGCTGCTCCCAGCTTTGGCAAGAGTTTCATACATATAGTTCTTAAAATAACGGGAGCTGATGTCGCATTGCTCTGATTAGAAGAGCCAGTTGAACATTAATTTAATCTCCTCGATGTTTATTTTCACACTACAGTTCTTGGGAAGCCCATATCTCAGGAGAGGGCACTTCAGAGCTTCTATATTAGCTTTTGATTACTATTATATTCTTTTTAAAAAATTTGCCTATGAAAGCATCCTGAGACATTCTTGTTGCATTTATGGGTGGAATGGAGGGTGTCAGGTGAGGATTTGAAGGGGTTGCTTGTGTAGGGTGTGTTGTTAGGTGTTTCACCCAAACACTGGGTTTGGGATTGGAGTTCTGGTTTGGTCTAGCAGGTTATGATGCACAAGGTTTAGGCCTAGACTTGGACTCATACCCCAGAGTTACAGATCCGTGCTGGCCATGTGCTCTAACTGACTGAATTTAACCTGCCAACCCTTTCCAGGCCTAGCATGAGCCTTAATGACTCTTGCAGGCATAAATCCTAATCCTAACTGCCTTTCCTCTTAGCTTTACCTTTAGGCCTAGTCTTTGTGATATAACTCTGACCATAGCTCAGAGGCAGCCACAGCCCTGCCTACTGCTTGTCTGGATCTGGCTGGCAGCTCTTGCTGAGGAAAGCCCTAAACCTCACCAAATGTCACTTTTGGCTACAGTTAATAACCCAAATTCATCACCCAGTGGTGGCCTGAGTTCAGCATGAGAAACTTGGGGCTGAAAACAGCCCTGACCACAGAATAAGCTGGGAATGCAAACGCTCTCCCTTGTTGCCTGTAGGAATCATTCAGAAATGGTGTGTGGGGAAAAGACATCATACATGGAAATAAAGATGACAAATTACGACTAATTGCTGTGAGAATCTGCCCTCTGGGCTCCTCAGGGAACTGGCATTGTAACTTTTTCATCTGTGGTCATTTTTTTTTTTTCCTCCTTCCCTAGCTATGCGGACACTTAGTGAAGACACCATCAGGCTCTTTCTCCAGCAGATAGCAGGTGCCATGAAAATGCTGCACAGCAAAGGCATCATCCATCGGGACTTGAAACCACAGAATATCCTCCTTTCCTACGCTGGAGGCAGGAAATCAAATCCCAACAACATCCGTATAAAGATCGGTAAGACCCCATTACGAATGTCACCCTCAGCGTCCTCAGGAGGGCTTGGTGGTGGATAAGTGGCAAGCCTCAATCTTTCTTTGGGGAGCTGTCTAGGAGGAGAAAAGAACTGCTACCCTTCTTTTAGAATTCTCCAGCACTTTTCATCTTCCTCTTCTGCTAGATGTAGCTGGCTTCAAGCAGGAGGAGCAAAAGCTTTGTGCTCTGCCAGGACACAGACTTAGCACAAAGGAGTTGGGCAGGCCTTGCTCTGCTCCCAGCTGAATGGTGCCTGCCTCCCTCAGTAAAAACAAACACCAGCCTGCCCTAATTGGCTTGTGATCTCCAGGCTTTCCAAGAAATAAGCAGAAGTTGTGACTTCTTTTTTCAGCTTTTAATAGTATTGAGGTAAATGTTGGTGCCTGAAGGCCTGACAGTAGCTGCTGTCCTGGCTGGCCTCAGAGCGCAGAGCAGGGTCAGGTGCACCCAAAAGTGGGTGTTTTCACAACCTGAATTAGAGGCAGGTTTCTCAGCTGCATCTTGAAGAGATGGACCACTAGTAGCTGGGACCAGTGCTCCAGAAATCCAGTTACAGAGCACACATATCCCCTGTGGTCTCTGAGAAATGAGTGCTGGATGGTACAGCCCTCACACGTGAGCTTTTGGTTGTGTTACAGCTCCTGAGCTGAAGCTGACACCAGTTAGGTACAGCTGTTCCTCACCTGAACCCTGTGCTGTGCAGAAAGTGTTAATGCTTTCATTCAGCTGAGAAACAAGGTCCAGTGGAAAAGTTTGAAATGTTGCTGCCTCTTTGACTGAAGCATTTTAATGTGGTTTTTTGTTTTGCTTTATTTTTGCGAAGTGCAGAGTTATTATCTGGGAGGTGAAAGGGACTGGGAGCTTCAAACACAGGCAGGAGCACTGCAGGCACAGCTGCTCTTGGGTGTGATGTACCCTGCAACCCTGGGGAGTACATGGTCCAGGGAATATCTGGCTGTACCAGTTCATTAGTGACAGATGACAGTGTCAGTCTCGTAGCTTGAAATATCTGGTAACCTTGAGAGAACCTCTAAGTATCATATGATCAGATGCTCAGTAACCTGCAGAGGTAATTTGTCTTGGTATTCCTTGTCCCTGTGGCTTTTCTGCTGTGGCTCAGCTTTCTGTCCTGTTGCTGGCATTGGCACTGTTGGAACCCTTCCAAAGAAAAAGAGGAAGACTCCTTTCAGTAGGGCTGATAGGAAGTGTGGATGGTGGTGGGTAGTGGTTTGTCCTGGGTGTCTGTTACACTGAGCCTTTTCAATGGAGGGGAACTTTCAGTTCCCCAAAGGGAAGGTTGAGGTAGCAGCAGATGAACTGGTTAGTTATGAACTGGCACACTCTCAGTGAAGTCAAGAGAGCTCTCCCAGATGACATTTCAGAGTGCAGGCAAATGGGTGTCAGAAGTGACTGTTTATCTCTGAAAAATGAATGGGAGTTTGTTCTTCTGGGCTTTGGGGCCTTGGTGTGTCCTTTTCTAGTGTCTGTACTCTGCATTAATAACAAGCACGAGGATGTTGCTGTTTAAGAAAAGAAGTATCAAAGTCTTGCTAAGGTGAGATAGGTGCTGTCAAGATTGATGGGATGTGGAAGGAAAGTAGAAAGAGTCAGAACTGGTGTCTACAGGCTCTCTAGAAGTGGTGTGTGACCCTGACCTGTTTCTCTTTCTCTTTGTAGCTGACTTTGGGTTTGCCCGATATCTGCAGAACAACATGATGGCAGCAACATTGTGTGGTTCACCAATGTACATGGTAAGTGTGGTTTGCCTACATGTTTTTTCTGTGTTGTTTTTACTTTGCCCCCCCAAAAGCAAGGCTTTGTTTTTCTCTAGTCTTTTCCCCCAAAGGTGAAATTTTATTTACTTGTCAGAAAGCAGCTATTACATAGGGGTCTTCCTGAAGTTCTGGGTGCTGGTAATGTCAGACAATGGGTGCTTGTGCTGTCATGTGATTTTCAGATGATAAATAAATTGGATAAATAAAGGTTAGGGTTCCAAAAACCTGCTGTCACAGCCTTTGCAGTCAAATTCTTTCACCAAATCATTTGCTTCCAGGATGACTTCTTAGACTGTGAAACAGGTGTGTATAAGAAACCAAACTGATCCCTTTTACCCTCTCTGTACTTCCCACTCTGGGATCAGGTTGTGATGAGGTGATCTCTTGTTTGTGCTTGTGGAGCAGCAAGGTCTTGGTGTCACATCCAGTCAGTGAAATTAAAAATGACAAAACTAGGCAGAAATAAAAATGTCAGAGGTAGATGTGTAATAGTTCCTGTGGATGTGGGTGTCGGAGCTCAAAGGAAAACATGATGTGGGTCAATTTAGGTGGAAGTTTTTAGAGGTGCCGTGGGGCAGGAGGCACCTGAAAGTGTTAAAGTGTTTTGTCTGTAGTCTTTGGGCAGAGTTAGGCTGGACTGTGTGCACTGCACAGGGGGGTTGTATTTGGTGGTCTGTTCCAGAGTACTAACACCAGCAAAACAGACTTCCTCTCCCTTTTTTGAAGCCTGGTGTTTATTTGAACTACACTATATGTGAAGATGATGTAACTCTCTTCTCCTATGAGAGTTTCCTGAATTGTCTATTTTTAGTGGTACTTTTTCTTACTCGCTTGTGAAAGTAATTGAAAACACCCAGCTTATTTTTTGAAAGGGCTGGAGGAAGCTAGTGATGATATTTTTCTATTTATTTTTTATTTTTACTTTAAACAACTCTGCATGTTGCAAGGATTCTCAGTGTTTCATATTGTTCTCTATTTACTGATGGATTTGAAGGAGGCTGACGAGGGAGGGATTGGTTGGGATTTAGGGACTGTTTGAAGTCTGTCCCTACTGCTATTGTGGATCTTGTGCAGGAGCCCTGTGAACATCTGCTGGCAACGCAGGCCCTTATTCCCTGCTTTGGGTCACAGCCTATTGCTGCTTGTTTCATTTTGCTCTTTTAAAAAAAAAAAAGGTATTTTACCTCAACTAGAATGACCTTTCTGTCTGAATCCCAACATGATCCATGTCATGCAAGACTTGAAACTTCCTTGTGCAGTTCTTGTCCTGCTTCCTTGGCTTTGTTTGGTGCCATGCCTGCTTCCCTTATGGACAAACCCAGCTCCTGCCCCCAGCTTGTTTGTTGCCATTATTTTTTTTTTTCCATTATATGTGCCCTTTACTTCTAACAGAGCTAAAAAATTGATCCTGTTCCATGCTGGCAGCACTGCAATGAAATCTCTAGTCATAAACACATGGGATTAGCCAGCCTGCCCTTCTGTCCCCCCTCTGCTGCTGCTCTGAAGGAACACTCCTCCTGAGCCATGGGGCTCTGGGGGCTTGCACTGCCTCCAGCTTCTGGAACAAGCCTGGCAGGGAGCAGCTGAGTGCAGGGTCTGAGATGAGAAACCAGAGTCTGAGGCACAGCAGGGCTCGAGCTGTTGGACTGAAACACAGAGGGCTGCCTTTGAACCCAAACTGTGACCTTGGCAGCAGCCTCTGGAGCTTAATTAATGTGCTGCCATCTTGGGCTAAATGAGGAAAGTGCCGAAGTGAAGCAGCTCAGGATGGAGGCTGCAGCTTAACCTGCATCATTCACCTGTTCCTTGCTTTGGTTGAGAAGATCTGTCTGTGCCATTTCAGTGAGGCTTCTTCTCAGCATGGGTGGATTCAGCAGAAAATGGTGCACTGAGAAGGAAAAGTGCTGAGTTTGCCCAAAATACCCAATACTGGAAGATTTTCTTTTTTTTCCTGAATGAAAGTCTCTGCTTCCCCCACTTAGATAGGGAATTGGGCCTTTCCAGATAGTCTTACAGTCCTATTGGGAGCAAATCTTTTGTGATAATTGGGGAATCTAGCTCAAGAGTTTTTAAAGCATGATAGGGACTTCTCTTTCTTGGAGCTGCTAAAAAAAAAAACCAAAACAAAACCACATGTTCTTATAAAAGAAATTTCTGTTCTCTCCCCAAAAAGGCACCAGAAGTCATTATGTCTCAACACTACGATGCCAAAGCTGACCTTTGGAGTATAGGAACCATCATTTATCAGTGTCTAACAGGAAAAGCTCCTTTTCAGGTGAGTTGCTCAGATCTGATGTTTCTGACTCTCTCCTGATTTTTTTTCCCCTCTCTTTTTTCCCTTTAATCCAGTAACTCAAAGGCTTCTGTCATCTATAATGTCAGCTCCCCTAGATCCAGCCTCATGAAGGTCTGGCTGTCCAACACCTTGACAGTGTGGTGCTTTTTATGCTGTAATGTAGGTGGTGCTTTTTATGCTGTAATGCTGGATGTGTTACTAGAATATGCCTCTTTTCTGGTCTGTATCTCACTGAAATGTATTTCTCAGTCATAAATCCTTAGGAAGAGTCATTTATTGAGAAAATTACTATGAATCAGGTAAAGCAGGGGTTTTTTTCAGGCCTATTTACAACTGTACTTAGTGTATAATTTATAATTATTATAATTCTGTTGTGTATGAAAGGACAATAAGGAAGACTGTAATTGCAGGTTAATGTTCAGGATGATTTGATGCTAACTGGTGTATTGCAGCTGAAACAACTTGGTTTTCAAAGCAATTAAGTAGAATCTTATCAAAAGGATCTTATCTGTCATCTCACAGCAGTCCCTTCCAGCCTGAAGTGTTTATGTTCATCAGGTCCAAACCCGTCCAAATACAACACAGTCCTGTAAAACTCCACCCTGTACTTAAATGCCATAACTTCTGGATGAGCTCAAACATATCTTTTTTGAACAGCATTCTCTGATGTTAAATGTTTGAATGGTGGAGAATTCACCACAGCCTTATGCATGTTTCAGGATTACTTCACAAATCATACATAGCTGGAGTTCCTCTATAGTCAGTGGATTTTTCTTGTTCCAGTCATTAGTGTGCCACACTGTGTGTTCCTTTCCCTCTTCCATGCTGAATGAGATCTCCAGACTCTCTCTTGCAATTACTATTTTAAAGTATTGTACTTGTCAGGTTTTTTTTCCTTGCTGTCTTAAAGCACAGCAGAGATGGTTGAATGTGTGAGCTCTGTAATCTCTAATCCATGGAAAAAGGCCTCAAATTTTTGCATGCTGATGTGTCAGCTCAATGCCTCTGGAGCCCTTCTTCAGTTTCTGAGATCAGTTAGGGCACATCTGAACTGTGGCCCTCCATTCACATGTCCTGACATCTCTTTATCCTGATTCCCTAAAAAAACAAAATCAAAGAAAAAACCCCAAACAAACAAAACCTGCCAAACCCGCAAAATTAATAAAAAGGAAATAAAAACAAATAGCACAAAAAAAAAAAGTCAGTCAAGGGCAAACCTATGCTCATGTAATAAATGAAATTTCATGAAGTGCAGGAGTTTCTGAGCTTTAGTTCCACAGCTCTTTAGGATTTCACACAAGACCTTGAATGTTTATGCAGTTACATCATCAGGGAGGATAAAATGAGTTCAGAATCTGTTGCAGGAAAGGGTGGGCAAACACAGGAGTAAACTAATGGTATGTTTTGGTTTTGTTTCTAGCCAAGAACACTTCAGGGTAATTTTTTCCCTGCTGCTATAAGAGTCTTCCATCCCAGTGTTTTTTACATTCTGTCTACCAGCTTACTCTGTGTTTAGAGCAAGACTTCATTTTCTTTGCATGTTTGGGGTTTTTTATAAACACCCCTAAAAATGCACTGAAACTTCTGAATGGCTTCTGTTCATTGATGTTGGTCTCTTTGTTTGAGAGGAGAAAATGACTGGTAGGATAACACACAAATGTTTACCTTCTTTTAAGAAGAAATGTGGGGGAAGGAGAAAGCAAGCTTTGACTGCGGCACAGGAGAGCCTGGAACTCATTTCCCCTTTGCAACTTGGTGTAACTTGGTGCTTTTTAGTCTCTAAAGGCACCTTGATACTGTGCTCATTCAAATTATTTAGTTACCATTTAGTATGGTGACTTTATCATAGGTGTTCTTTGCTTAGGAGATTGTGCACAACTGTGGAGCACCTGATTTCTGTGGAAATTTGGCTTTTATCCGTGGTCACTGAGGGATGTCACAGTAATGTTCTCCTGAAAACATTTGTTCCTATAGAGAGACTTTCACAGGAAATAGAATTGAGTATTAGTCAGCTTCATTCAGCTCTCCAGCCAAGGTTTTGGAAGGGCAGATGGTCAGAAGCCATCAGTGTTCTGCCTGTAGGTGTGTGCTCAGGCTCACACAGAGGGGAGAGCAGTCCTGTGTGCCCATGTCCCTCTGACTGAGCCATGGCAAACCCTGCCTTGGGCTGGGCAGGGAAGGGACACTTCAGTCCCTTCCCAGCAGCTCCTGACCCTTGCTTTGTGCTTGCCTCACTAGATAACCTCACTTTCCCATATACATCCAACATCTGTTGGGCTGGGAGCGGGGGGTCATTTGTTCCTCTATTTTAATTTTTCCCCACGCCCTTTCCTCTTTTGGAGTTTGTATGTTGAAGGTCAGTGCCAGACCCGTTTGTTACTGCAGGAGCAGCTGTGGATCTGTTTGATCAGGGAGAAAGAGGAGCTCAGCCCAGATGGTTCTCCGTGCCCCATCTATTTGTTTTGGCCATGTGTGTCACAAATTGTCTTTGAGCTGCGAGATCCAGGTGAAAGAAGCCTGTCCAGGGCAGATGCTGGGGAGCTGGTTAAAGGTTAACTGGCTTTCTGTCTTTGTTGGCATGACTGTGTTGTAAGAATTTGCTGGTGGTCATTGATCAGGGAGAAACTGTTTTTTTACAGGGCTTTTAGGAGAAAAGAGGGGTAGTGGACACATGGGTGATTGGGACACCATGAATAGCAATGAGTGCTTCTGGGAGGGATGTCTCCAAATGGGTGGGGAGAGAACAGGCTGATTCCACATGGTGCCACCAGCAGACCCAGTTGTACAGGGAAGCCAGGAACTGGATTTCTGACGTTAACCCCTTCAGGCTAAATCCTCACCGTGCCTTCCCTCCCAGGCTGGCAAGAACAGCCCCTCATCCCTGTCTGGCTGAGATTCCCATGGGAATCTGGAGCATGAAATGTGCTGCATTCAGGTGCTCTGACTGTTTGCTGCATGAGCCAAGCAGGCACCTCCAGGAGGCTGCAAACCAAAGCGACTCCAGTGTTACCTGTGGTGAGGAGGAAGGAGCTGCCTAAAAATAAAATAGGGCTTCGGGGAGATGGGTTAGTGGGAGAAAAGATCAAATGTGTGGAAAGGCTGAGGCAGCTGTCAATCCAGAAAGTGCTCCTAAATCAAGGCAGAGATTTGTTTATGTGCGTGATTGTGATTTCTGGCTGTCTCAGAGTTAAAATTAACTATAGCTGGGTCACCCAAGGCAATTTCCCAGAGCCATTCCTGTCCCTTCCCTGCCTCACTGCACACAGACAAGAAAGAAGCTGCTGATGCTCAGATGTGAACAGTTGGTAGGATGGCTGGTGAAGCTTTCTTAAGGAGCTTTTTGTATTAAACATGCCCATAAACAAAACAGTGAGACTGCCATAGGGATGAGATTAATGGGATTCATAATCCCTATAAACAGATTTGCTGAGCGCTGTATTAATGTGGAATTGTTAATTTGCCTTGCCTAATAAATGGTCTGCACTTACATCTCTGCATTTCTGTCACTGAGGACAGGACTTGAACAGTGCATTTCCTGGTCTTGCTGACCAGTACTGGGAAGTGCCTTGGGAGTGTAGTGGTCTCCTCTTGTCCTTACCTGAGCTGAAAAGAATGGGAGCCTGTGCCCAGTGTGAGGTGGTGCAGGCTGTGTCAACAAGTGACAACCAGAAGCAAAGCTGGAGACAGAGAAGAAAAAAATTTACACAAGGCCTGAAACAATCCAAAACCAATCTAGTCCCTGTCAGATGGTGTTTTAAATATGATTAGTTAAATGACCTCAATCTCTCTTTTTGTGGGGGAGGAATCACATTGATATTTCTGGTGGCTTGTATTGTGTGACCCCTTTTACAACTGGGCAGCTCTCAGTAAGCAGACTCACCACCAAGCATGTGTAGTTTGTGTCAGGGCTGCCTCTGGCAGTAGCATGGGTCCCCTTGGACATCAGTTCCTCTAAGGACCATAAAACCTGATTATCTGCTGTCTGAGCCTTTGCATGAATCTTCCAGCTCTTTATGGACGTGGTGCACTGTGGAGCCAGGGAGCAGGGAAATGACATAAGAGGCAATGCAAGTTTTTCTCCCTGGTCTGGCAGCTCTGAAATAGTTAACCTGCCTGCTTATGTTCTTGCCCCAGCTAGCTGTTAGGTGAAAAATGAATTTCCAAGTGTGGTGTACCAAGTCCACTGCTTTAATTCTGAGTTAATTCTGTCTGCATAAGTACCAGGATTATGTGTCACTTACAGCAACTGCCATGTTGTGAAACAAGCCTTGAGGAAGACTAGGGAAGAGATGATTTTATACTTAAAATTTTTTAGGCAGGCTGCTCTTCTGTTCCCAGATCTGTTCCTCTGGGCTGTCCTGTGTCCATGGGAGGAACAGGAATTCCTGGCACTGGTAGATTATTCTGCTGAGACTGGGCACAGTGATTGACTCGTTGCTGTAGTTGGTGAGCCATTGGCTTTTGGACCAGTGTTAGTGGGTCTGATCCTGCTCTGTTGGCAGCAGAGAGATAAAACATCCACAGACAGCTAAAGAAGAAGGTTCAGGGATTGGTTTTTTTGTTTGCTTGTTTCTGGTCCTTGGGCTTTCAGGTCCCCCAAATTCCAGCTACTTTGCTGTGGGACTCTTAACAAGCAGAAGGTATTTGCAGCAGGTTTTCAAGCTGTTTCCTTGAACTACAACTACTACTTTCCTTGAGCTACAAACATCATTACTTGTTTACCTTTTTTCTTTCTAACATATCTGAATCCCCTTTCTGCACCTCCAAATCCCCAAGGAAAGGATTCAAGGAACAGAGCAGATACTACACACCTGCTATGAAGTGTTGACTAGACAGGGCTGTTCAGGGAAGGTGTGAATGTCTCTGGCCCTCTTCTGTCTGACTGCTGGGCTTTTGCATCCAGCCTTTGCCCAAGCACAACAAATCCAGTGCTGAGTGCTTTTGGAAACACCCCCCTGCCTGCTTTTCACATGCAATTCACTTGCAGGCAGCCAGCACCAAATGGGATTTGGCAGGGTTATGCTGAATGCCTTTGTTGGCTCAACATATTTCCACTGCTACTGGGGACAAAGTAACAGACTGGCATGATTGAATTTGTCCAATTGTCTCTATATATAGAAAGGGCAGACAAAACCAGAACCACTTACACCAGTGCAGCTGCTCCATAGTAACACGAGAGGGGGACTGAGGGTGTGAATTGACCTGCTGGTGTGTCTCCTGTTCTCAGGGAAAGCTGAGCTGTCCATTCTGCATCCCTGGGTCTGACAGATGGATGCTGTCCTGCAGGTAGCAGCTGTCTCTGTGTACCTTGAATGGTTTAGTTGTTACCTGCTTAAAATGTGCTTTTTCTGGTGTTTGTCTTGGGCAGGGTGTGCCTGCCTGGAAGGTAGGTTTCAAGTTAAGTCCTCAGCTTCCTAGAAGAAGGGATGCCAGTGGCATTTTTACTCTCTTACAAACGTTTGTGTATTTTTTTTCCATGATTCTCAGAGCAGCACTGTTTATTGAAAGGAGAGGTGAGCAAAGTGTTTGAAGGTCCTAGTGCTTTATGAAATGGATGGTGACAGCAGGAGAGCAGTGGGCATGTCACTGCGAGCCTGGGAGCCCTCTGCCAGGAACAGAAGTGTGTGACTCATTGGATTAATAATAAAGTTATGTGAAGATGCAGTTGTTACCAAATTAATGGTGAACCACGGTTGTCTGTGCTGGGCACTCACTGAAATGACTCTTCCCCCAGTATCTGTATCAGAGACCAGCCTATCATGGGCTCTAGGGAACAGCCCTAGTGAAGGAGAGTGGTCTGGGTGTGTAGGAGCAAGTGGGGATTGTGCTGAGAGAGCAGAATGTGGAGGAACAACATCCCTATGGGGCCATCTCTTGAACTTGTACAGAGAGGGGGGAACTTCATTGAGGATTTTGTTTCTGTCCAAGCCAGTGCATAGAAACCCTCTCTAATGAGCTGGGCTTCATATATGAGCTGCTTTTAATATATTCTGTCTTTATTGCCAGGAAAATTTCTGACAAAACAGCGTTTGAAATAGATCAGAGCCTCATTGTATTTGTGAAACAATTGAGTTGTTGCGACAGGAAATGACCAGAGCAAAGAGCCAAGGCTTGTGTGTCTCTGATGTGAATGAGCCCTTCCCTCCCTGGGCTGGAGTTCTGCTCCCCCTTGTACCTTGTGTCTGTCAGGCATATTTTTTTCATCACACAGAGCACTGTGGCCAGGCCATTTGGTGCAGTGTGTGTTTCCCTGCTTAAAATTGGCCAAAAATTACAGACCATCATCTGGCAAGGGGAAAGGTGTAACATGGAGTTTTCCTGAACCAAATCGAGTGGAAGCAATTGGAAATTTTGATGCAACTTGGCATCTATGTAACAAGGTAGTTTGCTCAAGAACATTCATTTTGATGGGATGTGGAAAAAGTATTTTTGCACCTTCTGTTTGGGTCCCTGCTGTGTCTGTGAATGGCAGAGGGTGTGTTATTGCAGAAAAGACAATCAGGAAATCTTTAGTTTCTTGCTTTGGGAATCCAATAGCACTTCTTGGTACAAATCAATAGGAGAAGCTTGTGTTGGTAAGGCTGTGTAAAAAAATACTGTCCTGATGGGAACTACACAAGTGTGTTGACATTAGCAGCTTTTGAGACTCTCCTTTGCTTTCTCTTGAGGTTTTTTTACCAAGCTCTGTTATCCTTAATTTTCATCTTCAGCCAGAGGGAGCAGGTGATGTTGAAACAGCATCTTATGTGGCTGCTTTTCCAGCCATGCTCTGTTAGTGGTATTTTGATGGCCATCTGCAGATTGGCTTGTCTGATTTGCCATTTTAAGCATCTTAATTGACCTTAAATGCTTCTAATTTAGAAGTAGAAGTAGGTGGAAGGCTCGAGGGTTTTCAGAGCCTGCCCTGAACATCAGGAGAAGCTGCCTGTTGCCTCCTCATTCACACTTTCCTACACACTCTGCTGCACCAATAATTGATTGCAGATGAATCTCTCTGATCTTCCTCCCCTCTTTATGTGTTCCTTCATGTCTGTGTCATGCAGCCAGCCTGCTCTGCCTTTAATAAAAGAGACTCAGCCTAAGCAGAAAAGCTTGAGACACTAGGGTTAATTTACTGGCCTGTATTATTCATTGCATGAAAACAAATGGAGAAATTGTGTTAGGAGATTTTTGCATGTCTGTGCTTCTCTACTGGTGATTTTATTTTTAACTTCAGCCATAAACCTCTTGTGCCAATCCCCCCCCCTTTTTTTTAATCTCATCTCTCAGAATTTGGAATCTTGTCATCAGCATCCCACGCAGTTGTGTATATTACTGCACAAATAAAACAGGAGCTGTGGCTTGAGACCTTCTGGCTTCCTGGAATTAAAGTAGAAAATCCTAATTCAGTTGCAGTTTCTTCACGTTCCCAGTCTCTTCACAGATCCTCTTGCCCATCCACAGGCTCCCTGCCCCTCTTCTAAATGCCCTGCAGCATTAATCCATGTTCCCAGCAGGATCTGCCATTCACTATTTGGGGCTCCTCACGTATGCAATTATTTAGTCTCCTGGGTGAGGCCATTAGGCCAACTCAAACCTGAGCATCAGAGCCCACTGCAGTGTAGCTCAGCCCTTGGAAGGGGGGAGCAGGACAGAACCAGGTCAGGGACAAAATGGCAGCGGGCTGAAATACTCTATTTTCACTCTGGCACAGGGCTGGCTTTTCAATCTAAAGCAAGCTGCAGGTTCTCATTATCTGTGCTGGTCCAGCAATTGAAAAGTGCCTCTCTGCTCTTCAGAGCTGCTGTAAAGAGAAATGTTAATCCCTTTCCTTCGTTGTCAGCTGCTTCATGTACTGGTTTTTCTCTCCCATACAGGCCAGCAGCCCACAGGATCTCCGCCTCTTCTATGAGAAAAACAAGATGCTGATGCCCAAGTAAGCATTTTTCCAGTGTTGCTGCTTGTAGGCACTTGTTTACCCTGTGTTTACACCTGTCCTCGCATGCTCCTGGCTTGTCACTCGGGGAGGTGACTAAAATACTTGGCCACCTGCCTTTCCCCATTCCTTACACCAGCAGTGATGTGGCCCAGAGAAAATCAGGCAGAGAAAGTCTGCAGACACTGCTGCTCCCTTACATTGCAAAAATTCAGGATTCTTAGTGCCAGCTGGGGGTCCTGTTCCCTGGCTGAGGCTGAGAGCCTGGGGAATAGCTCATGGCAATTCTGGAAATGTGTGAGCAGCCTAAGTGCAGTCCCTCCTGTAACCTGCAATACCTGACTGCAGATCACATTCCCATTTCTCACGTGTCAGGGCAGCAACTGCCTGTGTCCATCCTGCTGTGAGGGGGAAACACTATAACCTGGGTGGAAATGGACACTGCTGCCATTTCCAAGGGGAAGAGAACTGCTTTCGTCCCAACAGGGTGTATGTTACCTCACTGCTCAGTGCTGTGATTTGTCAGGGTATTTTGGTTTTGTTGCTGTGGTCTTTCCTTTTGATCTCTGAGCTCTTAAAGCAGAACCTCCTGCCTGCTCTGAAAACCTCAGCCTGGTACAGAGACAGGACTGAAGGTTCAGATTAGATATCCAAATACTGGAAAGCCTTTTTTAAGCAGAAAGTTGGCTTTGAGTTGGCAGAGCTGCTACTGCAGCCACATATGCAGAAAGTTCAATGGGTTGCTGTATGTGGATTTTTCTTTGCCCTTATCAGTTCAGACAGCTCCAAGAGATAACTATAAGGAATTGTCAAGAAGCTGGAGCTCTTATCAATGACTTGTGCTATACAGTTAATTTCCCTGTAAGTACTTCCTCTTTTGATTTGGGGAGAAGGCAGATTTCTACCAGCATTAACTCTGGGGCATCTGCATATTCTTCTGGATTGAACTGGAGGGCTTGATGGAGTAAAACACCCAAAGAGAACAATTCAAAGCAAAAATGCCACGACATAGTTGGAGCTGGATAGTCTATGTAAGCAGAAAGCAGACCTTCTGTTTTTCCTAAACAGCCCAAAACATGGCTGTGCACCTTTGAGGCAGTCCCTCTTACTAAGAGAGAAATTAATCCCTACAACTAATCAGCTTCCTTGTGTCGATCCCGCTGCCCTGCTGTTGTTTGGCTCATGGTGCAGGCGAGGGGAGAAATGAAGCTGGGCTGTAAGAGGAGAGCATGTCTGTGCTTGTAAGGATTAGTGCTTCTCCTCTGAGTCCTTTGCACATCCTGCATTCACCATTTTCACTTATCTCCACTTTTGAACTACCAAACTCCTGTGAAATTTAGATCCAAGCCCATTGGCTTTTTTGCTGTGGACATCAGATCTGAAGTGGCCTTTGTGTAAATGGCAATTCCCTGCTTTCCAAAGCCACGGGCTGCAGTCTGTGCTATTCCTGATTAAACATGAATAAACTGCTTGAGAGCCCTGCCAGCACAGGATGAAACACAAAACTGCTCCAGAGATCTTCTCCTCAGGCTTCAGCAGTGCCAGGATTTGGTTTCATTTTCCCTGGGGCTCTGCAGGTTGGCACCCACCTCCCTGCCATGGCCTTGGAAAGTGCTGTGTTTTGGCTTGGGAATGGGGTGGGGAAGAAAAGCTCATTAAATGCTCCCCAGTAGTCCCTGCCTTACCCAGCTGGTGCTGCTGACAGGTGAGATGCTGTTCTGAGCATTCTGGGGAGCCCATGCCCAAAGGCCTCACAATTTTAGCAGTGCTAAAAGGTGGCCTTGGAAAATAGAGTAGCAAAACTTGATGCTTCAGATGTTGGAGATAAGAGGAGGCAAACAGGCTGTTTGCCTCATCTTCATCTGTGTTGTGCCATCTGAAGTCCATGGATTGACCTGCCTGTTTCTTGGTATGAAGCCAAACCAAGGCTAAAGCCATAGCTGGGAAATGGACTTGTTTTGGATGAGAGCTTTGTGTGTCATGGATAAATAAATGATGATGATAACACTGCAGGTCTCCAGCACTAATCTATTTTTCAGGAGACTGCTTGTTGTGGTACCCTGCGTTAATCCATTAGGCAGTGGGCTTCCAAGGGATACTTTCTGGATGAGAGGCTCAAACTGAGCCCCAGTTTACCTGCATCCCTTCCAGAGTCCTCCTGGCTCTCCTCCTGTGTTGACCTGAGAAGGCACACAAAACCATTCTAGCATCAGGGATGGAAAAGCAACTCTTCCAGTAGGAAGAAGAATGATGAATGCTTGCCATCATTCTCTGTTCTAGGAATCACTGGGTTCAAATTCCTGCCCCAGCAAGGCCTAGGGCTTCCTAGTAAAATAACTGGGCAGTACTGACACCTATAAATACATTCCTTGCCTCCCATCTCCTGTTTCATTGAACAGGAGTCTGGTAGTGCTAGCTAGCACCTTTTTTACCCCCCCTCCACTATTTTTGTGCTAGCCTCTGTTTTTACCCCGTCTGTGGCAGTGGTGGAAGTGGTGTAGGAAGGGTTCTTTCTCCCAGCATCAGTCAGGCTGGGCCTCAGGGTGCTGAGTGGTGCCAGCCCAGCGAAGGGCAGCCCTGCCTGAGCCACGTGTGAGATACTGAGCAGCTAAAATTACTGTGCTGGGCACACACATGCCATTACCTCAGCTGACCCCGGCGTGGGGAGAGGGAAAAGCCTGGCAGAGCGTGGTGCCATGCTGGGCACAGCCATGACAAACAGAGTTAATACTGAGAGGAGCTGGAACTGCCCACGCTCTAATTTGGAGAGCTCTGCCCCAGCCCCCAGCAACACTTCTGGTGATGGAGGGAACTCAGCAGAGCTGAATCCACTTACGCAAGAGCTGAATTCCGCTTTCCCTGCCTTAATCCCGTCATTTATTCCCTGCATCTTGCAGTCTGCTGGGCTTGGGAAGAGCTGCCCCGGCCTCTCCTCCATCTGCTTGAGGGGCAAGGGAGAGCACAGTGATTTACCAGCTCTTTTGTACTATAAAGGCCATGGAAAAGTGTTTTCTTCCTAACTGTGCTGAAAAGCAGGGTAATACCTGCATGAATTTTAGCTTGCTTGGGTGGCAGTTGCTCACATCTTAGTGGCCTCCAATTAATAAATGCTGTATATCAAGGAAGCAAATAGACAAAGGTTGCTTGCCAGCCTTACATAAGCTGCACTGAAAAACAAATGCCTTAATAAAATGGTAGTAATTGGTGATAGGTTCCACCACCAGTGTCTTAATTGGAAGCTTCCCCTTGGAAACTGCTTCATTTTCGTGCCCCCCTTATTCCCATTAGGGCAAGTGGAAGAGATTTTATTTATCGTGTGTGAAACACTGCCCATTGAATGGGCTTAGCTGAGAACCAGGGGGATGACACTGGCACCCCTGTGGAAGGGAAGGATCTGCAGGGGCTCATGGGAGAGGCCACTAAGGCAAGATTAGCTGTAGCCTGAACAATGACAGTGGGGAGTGAAAGCCAGGGATGCAAATAGAGACGTTTCAGTTCAGCCTCCCTCCAGTGAGCTCCTGGTGTTCCTGGCCCAGCAGGCACACAGAGTTTGCATTGCCTGAATATTCCTGAATATGTAAAAGCAGTTTAAGTAGACTGCAAGTCTCTCTTATTTTGCTTTTGTTTGCAATCCTAGCATCCCCAGGGAGACATCAAGCCACCTGAGGCAGCTCCTGCTGGGCCTTTTGCAGCGTAACCATAAGGACCGCATGGACTTTGGTAAGACCTCCTTCCAGTTTTAGTTCTGCTGCCTCTCTCTGTGTCTCTTGTGCTCACAAACATCTGTACTTCTGGCTGGTGCTAGGAGAAGCATCCAGACACCTGGATTTCACGTGTACCTTGAAGGTTGCATAGTCCTGGGGGTTTTAGTGTATGTGCTGGAAAGGTCAGTGCTGATTTCAGTGCAATTTTGCAAACCTAGAGACGTGGCACATCTTCAGCATGTGTTTGTTACTTGTGTTCCCTTTCCTGGCTTCTGCTTTTATAATCTCTCTGAACTTTGATTGTGTTACCAGGTAAAACGTGTGTCTTGAGCATCTCCGTTTTCTCTGTCATAGCTCCTTCCCAAAGCTGCCAGAGCTGCACCCATTTGCTGAACAGTTCAGTCAATACCCTCCATTTCTCAGGATGTGCCATGATAATGTGAGCCTGGAGATTGTAGCTGCTTGCAGACCCTTCCCTCCTTCTCCAGGTTTCTGTGGAAGGAAGCCTTGGTTCTTAGCAGGGCTCAAGCTGGCAGTCTCTGGGCCTGTGTCTGTCTGCTGGCTTAGCTGACATGTAGATTTCATTCCTTTTTTTTTTGTTCCTCTTAATTCCTTCTAAATTAAGAAGAATCACTGTGAGCCAGGTGGTTCTGACTTTGGCAGCATCTTAAAAGATGTGTTTTAGCTGAGCCAAAAGGTCTGAAGAACCTCCTAGCAAAGCCCTGCCCAGAGGAAAGCAGGAATAGGTGGAGCCTTTCCTAGAGCCCCTGAAAGGGCCAGGTCCTCTAAAGGCAAACACATCCTGAGTGTTTTCGGGATGTTGCTTTTTAGTCAGACTTGGGGTAAAAGAGTTTGATATTTCTGTCTTTTGGATTTCAGTTGGGTTTTTTTGTTGCTTATCTGCTCAAGTGGATTGTTTCCTGCTGGGCAGCATGTGCCAGCTGATGAAGAGAAATTGTTTTGCACCCTCTATTATTCTTTTGGATTAGAGATACCAGGAAAGCCTTTCTGGGGATGGTCATCTGGGTGGATTAACTGAGGCTGATCATAATTATCCAGTGATGAGTGTAAAGAATGGGTTACTGGGGTGCAGAAGTGAGGGAATGAGCCTTTTGAAAATGGAGTTGTTCAAGCTCCTGACAGACTGACTTGGATAGAAGCATCTTGCAGTATTATTCCCTGCAGATCTTTTATCTGGCTGTGGATCTCTACCTCTTCTATCATGCTGCTGTGCATTTAAAAAGAAGGTATCCTTGAGGTTCATGACTCCCTACTGTCAGAAATTGAGTCTGTCAAACCTTTTTAGACCCCCATAAGCTGTTTTTGTACCTCTTGGAAGTAGACTGTATGAGTCAGTGTCTAACACTTAGGAATTTGAAATAATAGATTTCGATATCACTCAAGACAATACTTTCAGCATGGAGATTATTGGCTGCTGCAGGATATTTTTCTCTATAAATTGTCACATCCTTGTAAAATATAATTGTTTTTAAGGAGTGTGTGAGAAAATAGTCTGTACAGAAGCCTATATTTGCAATATTCCTTGTGCTTTATAGAAGGCAGATCTTGAAGAGTGTGTAGCATCCCATGACACATATCTCCTGTCAGCTGACAGAAAAGCAACTACCAGAACCATGATTTATTTAGACCAATCCACTTCCCCAGTATCCAGTTGTATACTTGGTTTCATCCGTCTCCAGATGATGCCCTTTGCCAAGATAGCAGCAATATGTAAATGAGAGTGCTTCCCTGTGCCCAGTCAGTGCCACCTCTTCAGCTGCTGTGTGTGCCCAGCTGTGCACAAGCTGTTCACGTCCCGTGGCTCTGGATCCCATCCAGACCTCCCCCTCCCTTCCCTGAGCTGCCTCCCAGTGCTTTGTCCTCCCACTGCCAAGCTCACCACTGGCTGTTCTCTTCACCTGCACTGTTTACAAAAGGCCTGCTTTGGCTCATGGTCAGTGCCTTTGTTCACTGCTCCTGTAGCCTCCAGCACTCTATAAGGTCAAAATTGAAGATTTGTGTGTGCTGCTGATCCAGGCATGATTCCTGAGCCACTCTCCCCAGAGGGGTGGTTTCCTGCTGCTCCTTGTTCCCTGAGGCCTGGATCTCCCCAATCTGCCTGGAGATGTGCCCTCCACAGAGCTGCCCCAGAGTTTAGTTGAGTCATACAACTGCAACACATAAGCTTGAAACTTCATTTACTTGTTGTGTGTCTCAGCTGCTGTTCTACCAGGAACTGATGGTCTTTGCAATCTCAAGATTATCTAGAGGAAAACCAAGAGGGTTTCAAGTTGCAAGTTTCCTGCTGATGATTACAAGCTGGGTTATTTAAATTTTGCTTTGCAAGCACAGCTAATAAGCAGTTTGGAGTGGGGAGGGGGAAAAGTGAAAGAAATGATCATTTCCACCCCCTCAGTTGAGTCAGCTTGGCTGAGGGATGGTACCCTCCTCTAGAGGAGCAGTCTGAAGAAGAAGCAGGAAACTCCAGCAGCTGAGCAGCTTCTGCATGAGGGGGATGTTCTCCATCCACAGCAGATGTAACCTGTGAGATGCCAGCTTTCCCTGCCAGAGAGTTCCATCCCTTCTGTTGTGCCAGGCTGCAGGACCCTGGCATGGTGGTGGCAAGGAGAGGCTGGGAAGAGAGGGATTGTTTAAGATTAAAAAGCAAACAAAACTTCCAGTTGCTACTTTCTGGAAAGCTCACTGGGCAAAGAGGAGCTGTTTACAGAAGCAGAAATTTGTAAACCTTGGGTGTTGCAACAGGAAATCCACGCTGGGAAAAGAAGTTGAAGTGCCTGCAGTTACCTCCATAATCAGTGTTGATCCATGACTAACACTCCCAAAAGGCTGAGTTGCTGATTGTGATAGGAGAGGACTCTGGCACAGACTTGCAGTGAATCAGAGATGGAGGAGTTGAGAGAAGTGGCTACTTGTAAGGACAGGCAAACATGTAGAGAGTCTCCAGCAAGTCAGGACAGAAGCTTTTCTTCGCCTGGATCTGTGGGATGTCCTCCCTTAATGAGGGGAGGAAGCAGCAGTTGTGTCTGGTGTGAAAGAGAGGGAATTCTGGGCTGTGATCCTTTCTGCCCTCAGTGTGTGCAGGGTTTGGGTCTGTGTGTGATGGAAGATCACTCAGTGGAGGTCTTTTTGTCCATCATTCCTCTTCAGTGTAATGTGTGGCAGCACAGTGTGATAAAATACAGCTCCCCTGGATCCCTGCAGTTAGGATGACTCACCACCCTGATCAGCCAGGGATCCAAATAATTTCCCATCCTTTTTATATGAGCAGGTCCTGCATCCAGTTCCCAGCCTGCATTCTTGACCCCTACTGTATACAACTGCAGTCAGCCAGCTTCCAAGGTTGACTGGATTGCATGGAAAAATTACTGTAAAACACTGTAACTTGCTATGCTTTGACTGCTTTGTAAAGTTCTTACAGTCATTTCCTTTCACTGAGTCATTGTTCTTGATTTTTTTTCAGATGAATTTTTCCATCACCCATTCTTGGATGCAAGTGCCTCTATGAAAAAATGTAAGTATTACATTTTCAATTACAACTCCTTTTGAACCGTGGCCGGACTTCCTTTGCTGCTAGTTCAAAAGGAAAGAAAAATACTGCTTTATGTTTCCTTTGTTATTTAGGCAGGGATTCAGTGTTTGTTACTGTGTCATGTCCAGATTTTACCATCAAAATGTATTTAATTTTACTGAGTTATCTTCAAAGGGATGATTAGAGGGCTATTTAGAAACCTGAAGTAGAAGCAAATGTAGCTTTGAAATGCATTCAGCTGCTTTGTATGAAGTGCTTGGCCAGTGGGGTGCTTGTAGGTAAACAGGATTATGTATCATGGTCTTGCTTTTCATCCTCATCTGTAGGACCATTCAGGATTGTGAAAGGTGCAAACTGGCACTGCTGGCTGTGCTTGCCAGGTGCTGCCTTAGGTTGGCTGTGCAAGAGGGCTTTGGTTACCAAACCTTTTTTCATCTTTTACCTTGAAGTTCTTGACCAATCTTGTTGTAGAAGGGTTACCTTTGGATACTCGCTGAGAGCTGGTCAAAACACAGTTCCATTGAAAGTTCTCTCTTCCCTCTTGATTCATAACTTTAGAACATATTTCCAGCCACATGTGCTGTGATCCAGAGGTTTGCTTTCAGTGGAAAGCAATTCAGAATTCCTTCTGGTATGGGGGTATCATAGTCCTCTGGCCAAGAGACTTGGTTTAGTGGAATTGTGTAGAGTTGTCTTCTTCTGGAAGGATCTTCCTGGACTTTTAATCTCCTGAGTAAATGACAGAGCCAAGAATTTTCATCAGTGATTGATTTGGGGTGCCCAGTGCAAGGGCTGGAAGTTCTGGAGGAACTTCCAACATGTCCAGCACAAACACAGAGCCCCTCTTGGATGTGTGCCATGGGTGGACACCCCTTGTCTGATGTCCACATCACTCCTGACAGTCTCTTGCTTTCCTGCTGCCAGAGCAGGACTTCTCAGTTGTTCCTGATCAGATTTTAACTGTGCACTCAGGTGACCTTCCCACGGGCAAGAAAAGACGCTTCTGGTTTAGGGGCGCTTGGAAAGCAGCCAAGGCCCTGTCTCCACCTGCACCAGCGAGATGTGGGGCCAGCCCTGCCAAACAGGGCTGCAGGAGAGGACTCTGCCAGTGTGGGACTGCTGCTAAGCCAGCCCAGCTCTTGGCTCCTGCTGTACTGCTGCTGTGTGGGAAAAGCCCTCCGAAGTCTGATCCCCCTGTGGGCAGAGGATCCCCCCCTCAGGATGCTCCTGCATGCCCACCAACTCATCTCCTACCTCCAGCTGTTCCATTGCTTCACTGGCCAGGGGAGCAGAAAACCCCCTGCAAACAGGAGAGGGTTCTTCTGACCTGGCCCCAGTTCCCAGCTTGTGCCCGCTTGCTGTGCAGGAACCAGAGGTGCCATGGTGAGCAGGGGACTGTAGCTCAGCCTTTGCCCCCAGCTGCACCAAGGTTAACAGTGTGGGGTCAAGGGCCAATTAGAAAAGCACCTTTACAGGCAGGTAAGGCCTCCAGACCTCCCTGCTGCCCTGCTGGTCCTCGCCTCCAGACATATGTCCACAGCCTGGAGTTCTCTCCAGGCAGGAAAGACTGCTACTGGTTTTGAAAACATGGGCAGAAGTACCTCTGCATTGCTGGAGACATTGGAATTATGCACAGAAACCTGTTGGTGGAGGAAATAGTTCTGTAGTCTGCTGTGAGGCCTCTGCTGCTGCCAGATGGCAGGGATGGGTTAGAGCCTCTGGGAGGTGTGGTGAAGAGCCTGGATGAGAAAGGCTGCCTGTGGTCCTTTTGATTTCTGAATAGGTGAGAGAAGAGCCAGTGTGTCAGCAGAGGTTGGGGTTGTGGTGACCTCCATAAGCAAAGCTCACCTGAGGTGTGTGGAATGCTGCTTAACATGGCAGCGTGCTTGACCCCTGCACAGGTGTAGCTGAAATAGGTGTCTTGGCAAGGCTGCAGTTCTCAGGGGCTCTGCATGTAGAGCTAAGAGTCCAAAAGCTTTATTGTGCTGCTTCATCTCAACATGTGGCTCAGCATCACAGTGTAGGAAGCATCAAAGAGAAGAGATACGGCTGCATCTGAATGATGAGGGTCGTGCTCAGGCTGAATTAGAGTCCTCAGGCTTCTCATGGACAACGGGAAGAACAGTGTGCCTCATCTTTTTGTTCTCTTTGAGAGATCATAACTGGCTACAACTGACTGCAATGGATGCAGGACTAACTCATCACATCTGAGCGTGCAAGTGTCTCGGAGGAGTGTTTGTTGGATGATCTGTACCAGGAGTAGTAACCACCCTGTGATGAACACACTGAGGCCTCAGCTGAGCTCAGGGACCCAAAGTGCAGCCTTTGCCCTTGCAGTTCAGAGGTGCCTGCACTGCACATGCAGGGAACCATGTGTCCATCCAGGTCCCAAACCAGTTTTCAGGCGTGGCACCTCCTGTCCAAACGAGAGCATTTTGCTGGTCTCTGTACCCTTACAGACACATCTGCCCTCAGGTGACAAGGACAGAACAGGAGAGATGCCACCAGCACTGGTCTCACAGTGATCAAAAATGAAGTGAGAGCCAGGGGCTGTTCATTCTATGTGGATCTCTGTTAGTACACATGGAATTGTGAAGAGTTTTTTAAGTATAACACAGTTCTGGAAAATTCAGGAATCCTCAAATATGGATCATTCTCCAAGTAGATAATTTTGAAGTTGCTAAGACAGGGGGGATCCCCCTCGTTGAAATACATTTGTGTATTTTGCAAGACAATCCAGCAAAATCAGCATTTCTTTCAAAAATCTTGCAATACATTTCTGATAAGCACATCTTCTTCACTGCTGTTTCAAGGGATGGTTGTTCTTACATCCCTCCTCTCATCTCCCTCCTTTAGTGGAGCAAGGATTTAAGTCTGCTGCCACCCTGGGTGTACCACAGAGCTTTAGCCTGGAGAGTGGACTCAGGGCCTTGGGCTTTGTTAACTAAGATGTATACTTTATTTTTTGTTTGTTTGTTTATAATTAATTTTGTATTGTGGGTTTTGTACCTGTGACTAAGCATGTACTTTAGATGTGCAAAAATTTTATTAATAAAGTCTTTCAAATACGGTGTCTAGTCAGAATGTCCTCTGTCTGTAGCCAGGTCTGATCAGCACATGGTATTGGGGCTGTGTGTTACAGTAACAACGCTCGAGGAGGGTTAATTAGACACTTGTGCAAGTCTTCTCTCAGTAAACACATTGTAATTGGTACCCATGCAGAATATTTTGGAGGTTTTTCTGCTCCTGCCTTTAATGAATGGTGAGCTGCTGCCTGCTTTACACTGAGTTAAGAGAGCATGAAAGGTGAGCTGCTGTGGTTCAGAAGTGCACAGCTGGCTCAGTGTCTGAAATACCTGTCTGGCTTAACTTGACTTTTACCATCTTCGTAATCTTATTGTACGTGAAATAGGTGATAACTAGCAAAAAGTCACTGTGACTTCTGCACATAGAAGATTTTAATGGTGCAGACTTTTAAACTCTGAAAAGCAACTTATTTTCCAAGGCCTTTCAGAGTTTGCACTCAAGTTATTGCCTTGTCAGAGATTGCAATTAAAGAACTTTTTGGTGACTGGTTTTAATTCAATCCAGTTAATCAGAAAAGTGCATCTTTCCTGTGTAGAATTCAGATTCCAAGTAAAGCTTTTCAATAGAGCTTGAGGGTCAGATATTTTTAGGATGATGGAGCCTGTGGTAGGATGATGTGTCACAAGTGATTTTTGCAAGTGTGGGATCCAATATTGAGATCTACACAGCTGGAGCACAGGCTTGCCTTTATGGCTCCCAGCTCTCCATTTGGAAACCAGTTGGCATTGGTTTCACAATGTACAGGATGACTGTTTTGTTGCTGGAACAAGTTGGAGAGGACAATTATGAGAACAGACTTATTTACATTACAATTACGATCCAGCAATTTCTGGATTTGGGTGGGGGCCTACAATTCATGTTAACATTCCCTGCATTCACACTCAACTGAAAACATGATGAGCCAAGTGTTTGCACCCTTTTTAATTTTAAACTGGGAGTGCCTGGGTGTGTGGAGGAGATGGAAGCAGGCATCTTGCTTTCAAGCTGTCCCACATGGCTGACACTGAAAAAATGCCTCAGCAGGGCTGTGGAGGTCAGAGAGGGTTTGCCAGAGCAACCTCAGGGTTCTACATGCATCAAAGTCCACATGGAGTGTCAGGGCCTTCAGAGTTGGAGCTCACAGCATTACAGTGTGAATTTGGGGAGTTCAAAGGGATTTAAATAAGAACAGTGATTAACAGAGGTTGTATCTCAAGGAGTGCTTCGTGCAGCTGAGTTTGAGCTTGAGTTTTCAGATGATAGCGGCAAGGTCTGCCTGCATGTCTTCCCTCCTGATTAATGAAAAGCTGTCTGAAGCAAATAGACAAAAATAGAAAAGTCTCAATTCCAGCCAGGTTTAAATCAATAATCACAGAACTAAAATAGACTGGAGGGGACCTTGTGAGTGAACTGGAATGACTCTAACAAAACTACTCATTCCAGGAAAGATGAATGGTGATGCAAGTCTTGCAACCAGCACACGTGGATACAGTTCAGAATTTGTTTATCTTTTCTTAAAAGCACCTTTCCATAGGAGGAAGGTCTGTCTGTACATGGATGAATTGTTCTGCAATGCCTGGCAGAATAAAAAGGGGAGGGATTTTTTCTCCCCCTGTCAGATTTCTGGTATTAGCTACATAGGGAAGGTTCTAGGGATTGCTCTGCAGGCTCCGTAGCAGGATTGTGGGGATCAAAAGCAGTGTGATATAGGCAGGACAGAGCAGTGTGTTACAACAGCACAGACCACCAAGTGCACAAAATGTAGTGTAGAATGGATACAGAAGATAAAAAGTAGCCTCTCGCAAAGCTTTGGGAAGATTTATTTCCTTACAGATCTAACCCTCAAACTGCTGGCAGAGTGAGCAGTGCCAGTGTGGCCCAGCACAGGAGGCTGTGCCCTGCATACCAGCCTGCCCCAGCCATCCCACAGGGGGTTCCCACTGCACATTCCCAGGACTCTGCTGCATCGGTCTCTATTGGCAGTATAGAAACCTCTTTAGAAAAATATTCAGGTTTCGTTAGTGTTTGCAAAGGCTGGAGATCACAGTGACCCTGGTTAAAGCATTGCAGTGGTCAGTTACTAATGTTAAAATATATATTTTAAGCCTGGGCTGCTTTGGCTTCATTTTCCTGTTGTTGGATCTTGTCACATCTCTCAGACTGAGGAATTCAGCGTCGCAGTAATCACTCTCTTTGTGCTAAGAGACTCTGGTCCAGTCATCCTTTAACCTTCTTGGATTGGCTACATGGAAAGACTTCCTAAAGCCTTTTATTAAAAGGCATATGTATCCATTCTTTTATCTTTAGAACACTGTTTCAACAGTTAATTGCAGAGAGATAGACTTTTATTTTTCTAGCCTGTTGAATAGAGTGAGTACTTTGTAGTATCCGATGGGATTAATGACAGAGGTAGTTTTACTTCAAACAGAACCATTCTTCTTCCAGGTGTTATTAATCTCCCTTGTAATAAGTATGGAGTCATTAACACAGGTCCTGTAAAGGTAGAAATGTGATACAAGGTGCTAATTCTCTGCCAGCATAATGGAAGAGCAGCAGAGTGTTCCTCTCCTCACTTTAGCATTGCCTCTGATCTCTATTTTAAGTCATTCAAATACCAAAATGGTTCCAGTGTAAAATCTGACTTCAGGCTGCCTTGAAGTGGGGATTTTGGGATCTTCTGTGCTGTTCAGTCTTGTGTGTGTGGATTGGAGAATTTGAACCATTAACTACTTCAAAGTCCTTTGAAGAGCCAGTGTTACCTTTGACTGTCTCCCTCCTTGGCTCTTCTAGGTTATTTACTGAACCTCCCTTGCATAAGTCATTGGAGTTAAATGTTCTTTTCTCCTGTGATGCCTTAATCATATTCTATGCCTGAAGGTCATTGCTAACTAGGCCTTTCAGAGCGAGCTTTAGGCCTCTGTGAGAGTTACAAAAGCCGCTTTGACAGTGAGGGGAATAAAATGGGCAGTTCTGATATTTCTGATATTCTGATTTTGTTCAGTTTCTGAACAAAAAAATGTGAGAGGAAAGGATGCAGGAATGACCTGTGCTGTGGAACAATTTCTGTACAAAATTTCTGTAAATAACCAAAACATCCTTAACGTGAAGAAGTGACCAAGGGAGAACATGCTGAGCTGTAGGAAACAATGCACTACTTGCTTGAGGAAACCCCCTTGAGGGTTTTTTTGTTGGCTTTTGGGGCATTTTTTTAGTAGCATGTGGCCTGGGATACCCAAGTGGCCATTTGGGCAGCAAACACATGGGGCTTGAGTAGGCAGGTGTTTAACCTGGGACACACCTCCCAACATTTGCTGTGTGTGTGCTAAACCCCGAGGTCTGACAAGGAGGAAACTGTAAGGGTATGATTTCTGCCCCTGACCTGAGTAACTCAGTCTGCTTTTCTGTTTTATCTTTCCCTTCATTTGCAAAGACCCTTTGGAGGATGTTTATGGCAGAAACTACCTGGGTTGCACCTTGGTCAGGTGTCCTGAGACCTGTGAAACAGTTCAGAGAGGGAGTGGAGGGATGTGAATCACGTAACTGACCACATCTGATACATGAGATACATGAGATGAACCTGATGGGAAAAGATGAAAAAGACCTTTTATTATTGATTGATCTTAGTCTGACAACTTCTTTTGGTTTTGTCTTTTGCTGGTTTTAGCTGCTTCCGTGCCAATGCCTTCTTATCCCAGTTCAGGCTCCGGTAGTTCCTCCAGCAGCTCTTCCACTTCCCACCTGGCATCACCTCCTGTAAGTACAGCTCAGAGGATGCACTGCTTGTGTTAATGGTCTCCTTGCTTGTGTCTTTGAAGTGAGGTCTCTGCTTTTGCTCTCTTCTGCTACAAGTCACTGAATACTTCAGTTCTGCCTGGGCTTAGTTCAGAGTTTGGAACTGTGGAGGTTGGCTGTCTCTCCACAAGACATATTTCAATGTGCCATTGCCTATTATAAGAAGTACCTTTATGAAAGAGGTTGGTGTGAGTGACATGAGCTTGTCTTGGCAGAGATGGAAAGCTCTTTGGAACCGAAACCAGTTGCTAATTCAGGGCATAGCACTGATTTCTTGGCTGCAGGTTCTCTGTTTTCAAGTGAAGTCTCTGCAGCCTGACAGCATATCCACCTTGTTTGCAAAGTGACCCTCCTTCTTTCTGACCAGCATTCCCAGGCACCACAGAGAGGCATTCAGCAACACAGTTTGCTCTGGCCAGACCTACCACAGTCCAGTGGTCTTGTGAGAGATGATCTGAACTGATGGTTTTTCTCTCTGGTTACATGAAATGGTGAAAACTCTTCTGGAGGGCAGAATGTTAACTGACCATTGAAATGACATTCCTCCAGCTCGTTGAACTGAAAGCTTGTTTTGGGAGGCTCTTGGTGAGAGCTGCCTTTGACTTTGAGCTCAGGAATGCTGGTGGTGTGATGGATGAGGGAAGGGGGAGGGATGGATTTTTTTCCTCCCTGGCATGACAACTTTTTTAGTTTGTTCTCTGAGTTTCCCTGGGCCAGGGTGTCTCAGCCTGGTGTGGAAAATGCTGAGGGGCACTAGCAGAAGGTGTTGTAGGTGCTCACGGTGTGGGCTGGACAGAGAGGACAGTTCTGCTCTCCTCTGAATGTTGCATAACTGTGCCCTCAGGGGCTTCTTCCTCACTGCAGCAGCCCAAGGTAAAGCAGGGCTGAGGCCCTCCTGACCATGAGACTCCAGAAATAAGCAGATGGTGTGAAAAGCAGACTCAGTCTCCTGAGCTTTCCTGGTCTGTGAGTACAGACTCACTGCCAGACTGGGAGGGGGTCCCATGTTAGAGCTGCACTGCACCTCTCCTGCTCTGCCTTCTGCTGATGGAGGTGTGCTGGCTCAGCCTGGGAAAAATGCTGCATCTCCAGGGCAGAGCTCACAGATTGGATGGAAAAGAGGCAACTTTGACAGCTGGAAAATTCCTTCTGCCTGAATGTACTGCATGTACAGGGAGAGGGAGTCCCCACTGGTACAGCAGGAGAGTCTTTGGAGGGTGAGCAAGGTCATAGTGGGGCCCAAGTGAAAGCTGATTCAAGTCTTTCTCAGCCTGGAAATGCATAAGGATAAAGATTATGATCTGCTCCATGGGCAGTTCAGCTGCCTTAAAGCTTTCTTAAACCACCCAGCTTCCTCCATCTGTCTGCAGAAGGAGAGGATTGTGGGGCTGTTCATCATTTGGCTGAAGGAAGCAGGAAAATGGGACTTTCCAGGGACCCTCCTGCTTCTGTGAGCTGTTCATCTACTGAAAGCTTAGTCTCCTTTTCAGGCCTTTCTTTAACTCTTGTCAGCACTACAGTGAAACAGGGGTGGTTTGAAAGTACAGGAACACTTATCTGCATGTTATCAAGGGCTTCCTGCATAAGCATGAGCACAGACCAGATGGTTAATGTTTAAGAACAAACCAAAAAACATAACTCAAAATAACAACCCAGAGTGTCTCTGAGAGCTCCTCTCAGTTTCCCAGCCACACTAGATGGAGTTGGTGGAAAATGTGTGGTTGATCCAGAAAGGGATGCAATACCCCAAGTGAATTTTTCTTATCTGTGGAGCATCAGACACACTGGAAGTATGTTTTGTGTAACAAAAGATGCTCTGTTCTGAGAAGGACATAAAAGGCTGTTCCTTTTCAGTAAATTAAACAGCTGCTTCTGGCAAACTATCAGCCCTGGTTTATCGGCAAAATGTTGTTTGTAGCCTTGTATAGCTCAGTTTAAAGCATGGAGCAGAATGATGAAGTAGCTGTGCTGAAGCCAGTGTTTGTTTTCTCCTTGAATTAGCAGTCCCTTGGAGAGATGCAGCAGCAGCTGCAGGAGAAGGCGCTGGCATCTCCTACCCAGGATTCTCCTGGCTTTCTGCATGGATCTAAGGACTCTGCTGGGAGCAGCAGCAAGAATTCGTCCTGTGACACAGATGACTTCGTCATGGTCCCAGCACAGTTCTCAAGTAAGGTGGTTTCTGGAAATGCAGGTGTTCTGAGCAGAATTTGAAAGAGCCATTAGACCTGTCTGTTTTGGCCGAATAGCAGGAATGGTTTTGTCCTCAAGCTGGAAGAGACATCTGGCTCACTGGCTAGTTTCATAGGATATTTTGTAATTACCTTTAAAGACAGGATTTGAGAGTAAAGATTACTTGGGGGGCTCAATAAGAGATTGAACCTGGAAATCCAACTGCAGAGGAAGATAAGTAGGCTCACAGGGAAACATCTTTTCCATGTCACCCTGTCTTCAGTTTCACTCAGCATCACAGTCCAAGGCAGGGTTCCAGACAGCAAGCTGGATTTTACACTTGAAAAAATCCCTGGAAAGACTAAAATATGTTGGTTTTTTTCTTCAAACACTCTGATTTTCATTTGAGCACCTGTGTGTGTACTTGGATAGGAATTCCTTAAAAATCCATATGTACACAGAAGCCAGGGCCTCAGTTCAGCTACATGCCTGAATATATCCATGCATGAGACCTTACTTAGCCAGTGGAAGGACATTGTTCAACCTTGACCACGTGCATGATGCTTTGCCAAGTTGGAACATGGTGATAAACGCTGTGCTTCCTCCTTTCATGGTTGCACCACTTGTTTTAAAACAGGAATTCCTAGGGGTAGGACTGGAATCTCTGAAAGATCTCTGCTGTGCAGTCTTTATGATAAGGAAAAGCTCAGTGTTGCTTGTGTTTTCCCTGGGATCGGTGGTGGGACCAGTATCCACTTGCCTTGTGCTAGTCCTGTTCCCAGTATTCCAATGTTTTGGCACAGGCACAAGCTTCCCTGTGTTGTGTATCCAGCTGCCAGCTCATTTGACTGCCCTGGATTTTTGCCACTAAGGACAGGGATGTTTCAGAGCCCTACATGCAGCATATACCACTATCCTTTTGCAGAGCAGCTAGTGGCTGGCACCAAGTGGGCATGTACCTAGTGCCCCAAATGATTCTGTCAGGTCCTGGCCCCCTTCCCAAAGGGCTTGCTTTCAGCCTGAATTTTCCCAAACTTCAGGGTATAAGGATCAGCAGCACCCACTTCAGCTTCAGCCCATGTGTATTTTTCCAAAACATTGACTTCAGAAACAGCTCAGCAGGGATTGGAGGGGCAGGAAATTCTACACAAAATCTCAGGTGTTCTGAATGTATAATGATTTTTAAGAAAATTATCTTGAATTGATGTGTTTCTGCACTACCTTTTTCCTCAGGTGATTTAACTGCTGAGGCTGCAGGAGGGAAACCAATCCAGGACAGTCTGATGTACAGCGGGTAAGGCCAGCAAGGCAACTGAAATTGTCCACTGGGTGTCTGGGGCTTCAAGGTTCTGGTTCCCAGGACCTAATAGCTGGGGTCTTTCTGTCTTCCTCAGGAGTTCTTTGGTGACTTCAGCAGGCTTGGAAAGCCAGGGAAGGACACCATCTCCATCACCCCCATACAGCAGTTCTCCAAGCCCGTCCAGGTAGGAAGAACTGTTCAGTGGTGACTGTGCAGCATTGAATAATTGACCACCCATTGACTTCCAGGAGGGGCTTTTACAGCTGTTGGTGTGCTGGGAAAGATCCACATCTCTCCTTTTAATTAAAGGTTAACAAGAAACACCCTAGAGAAACTCCCCAGCCTTGGGCACTGATAGTCCCAGCTACAGAGCCTGTCTCTCCCTCTTGTGGCCCTCAGAAAGGGCTAGAAGAGAATGCAGAAGAGCTGGAATTAACTGTTCCCTGGGGGGGCAGGGATTATTCTCAAGCAGAAAGTAAATGTGCTCCACCAGCATGTATGAGCTGCTCATTCCCCCAGCGGAGTCCAGCTAAGGACCTTTGTTTCTAAATTCGTGCAGTGACTTGGAGCACAGCACTTTATCCAAGCCTGAAAGAACTATGGACTTGAGTTACTGGGCAGATGTGTTGCTCATCTCCCCTAGCTGCTGAAGGATAGCTGGAGGCCTGCTTAGTTGTTTGTGGTTTGTTTGAAAAGCTCCTTGCACTGTCTCTCTGTAAAGTAACGCTGCTACGTGGGCCTTGTTTACTAACGGAGGATGCAGGAGTAGGAGGAATAAGTGCAAACAGGCGTGGTCATAGGTTTAATTCCAACTGAACCAGTTGCTCTAAACTCAGTTTGGGCCTTTACAAATGTCTTGGTGACAGCTGCCCACACACAACAGGAGCAGCTGTCCAGTGCTGCCAGCGGGGCCAGAAACACTTTTGTGTTCCGAAGGTGTTAATGGCCTGTGGAAGGTGATCCCATTGACTGGGATCATAAGGCCTGGAAGCCTTAGGGTATGTGCTTAGCTTGCAGGGAACTGGTGGTGCTGCTTCCCATCTTGTTCTTGCCTGCTAGGGAAGCAGGACAGCTTTCATCTTCTCTTCTGTCAATATGGCACCTGTCAGGAGAGGACGGTTGAAGGGGATTTTCACACTGGGAGATGGATGACCCGAAAGTCTTTTTAAAGAAGAAAATACAGTCCCAGGCTGTGTGTTGAACACATTTGTCACATTAACAGAGCCCAGAAAATGACAAAACATAGCCTCAAAGCATACAAATTTAACAGAGAATAATATAGCTCAGAGCCCCGCTGACGTGATCAGATTAATTGGCAAGCGCGTACCACAGTGTGGAGTTTAATTGCATGAGGCTTCTTATGCCATCGCCTGCTAAGCTTTTTAACAGCTTATTCCTTAACTGATTCCTTTGCATTCTGGAGATCAGTCTTTATTAAGGGATTTGGTCTTTCTTCTGGACAGCAGTGAGTGGAAATTCATGGAAGTTGACTACAAATGCTGCCTGCTTCTCACTGGTCACCAAACTGGCCTCATTGTCCTCTGCTGGATCTCAAGGTGGCAAGTCAATGCCAGTGGCTTTGATCTAAGGATGTTTCTGCTCTCACTGTCTTTCCTACTCATTCCCAGCAGCTTCTGTGGAGCAGATGCCAGACCCTCTAGTGCTACTTCCCACTTTTCTATCTGCTTTGAAGAAACGCTGTAAAGTTCCTTCCTATGCTGTCCAGGATGGGGAATAAGATATCAGTAATGAGAGATTGGAGCAGTCACTCATAATCCATAGGATAAACCATGGCCTTTGACCTGTCACCTCAAAGTGCTTGGAGCTGGTGCCACCCAGGTGTGCCCTCCCTGGGTTTCAGTGCCCTTCCCTGTAGATGCCATAAGACCTGTTGGTTCAGCACTTGGCTCCACTGGCACAGGGGACTCCTGGTTTTCCCTCTGTCTTTGCTCCCTCAGAAGCAGCAGTTCTCCCTTGTGTGTGGCTCCAGGCTAGCAAGCAATGCTGGCTGCAGTCCAAGTGGGACAGAAAGCAAAGGCTCTTTCAGAGTGACCAGCAGTGGGTTTTCCTCAGGATGTCATGGTACACTCTAGGACAACTCTCCTTGCTCTTACCTAAGAGATTAAGGACTAGGCAGGATTAAAATATGCTGATAGTTGATTTTTTTTAATTCCTTTTTTAAACACTTCCTTGAAGATAATTATTAAGTCTAATGAAAGGTAATTCCTTGGATGTACCCCACAGCAATGGATTTAATACTGTTTTCAAAGAGCTTTTAATTACTGCCAAGTAATTAAACTCCTTGTTCCAGCTTTATCTCTTGGATTTTGCAAGTTTATGGTCAATTGCATTCTTTAAGGCTTGAGGCCAGTTTGTAGGTTTAGAGTATGTCACTTCATTTGGATCATTTCCTTTGCTACTTGCACCTTGTGAAGAAAATGAGGACTTGATATAACTCTCGGGGAAAGGATCCTTTCACCCAAGAACTTATTTTCCTCTAAAGGATTTTGACCAGATGGAAAGGACAGTGTTTGAAATGTATGTTCAAAATTAGGGTATGTACAGGCCTTGACATAAACCCTCAGATTTCTTGCTTAAAGCTCTGTTTGCTTTGTTGATGCCATGGCACCATGTGTCACACTGGAAGACAGAGACACCAAAGCTTCACCTTTCTGCTGAGCAATTGGAAACCTTGAATGCCTTTGTTTTATTGTGTGTCAGTGAAGAATCAAAGCTATTTATTGGGGCCTGTGCCTCTTCCAGCTTCTCAGGGACAGACCCAGGTGTGTGTCCTCGACTGACAGCAAGGGAGACTGCAGAAGCCTTCATTACCAATAAGACCTTTCTGTAATTGTTCAACATCCCCCCAATTGGTGTTGGCAGTTGTAAATAGCATTGCCATGGCAATTAATCCTAGAATTCTGGGGCCTTTGGAAGAAGACTTTAGGAGGCTGCTTAGTTAAATATGGTGTTTGCATGAGTTTTGTACAGCAGGGTCCACATGTAGCCTGGTGTACAGGCCAAGAGTAACAGGGGAACCATTTTATTTCTTTTCTCCTGAGTTGCCTTCTCCTCCCTGTAGTTAACTTGCAAATACTCTGACATACACCACTGCATTCTCTTCATGGTGTGAGACTTCCACAGAGATGCCTCTGCATGAATCAGTCACAAGTAGCTCCTGTCAGCAGTGTCTGTGCTGGTGCCCTTGTGAGCCACGGATGTTCAGCCCCTGCTCAGTGCTGTGCTCCTCGGCTGTGGATCTGAGCTGTTGGAAACTAGGCCAGTCGTGGCCTGAAATAGCAGGGCTCTGGTTTTCCTGGAGGGAGTGATGCACCTGGGTGTATGTTTTAACATGGATCTGTGGGTGGGAATCGTGCTGGAGGAGAGGTGCCTGTTTTTAGGAGATGTGTGGTGCCACTTCCCTTTGATAGGACTTTGAATCACCTCCCAGCCCAAACCCACAGCCCAAGCACAGCCCAGGGGACGCTCCCTTTGTACAGTTGCTTTATGAAGATAAAAATCTCCAATTACCTGGTGGAAGGCCCAGCCCTTACAGAAGTTTTTCTTTGTGTGTCTCCTTCCAACAGCCGGCCAGGTCAGTTTTCCAGCAGCAAGTACGGACACTCCGTGCCCATTCCGGTCCCAACGCAAATCCACAACTACCGTCGGATCGAGCAGAACCTGCAGTCTCCCAATCCATACACCTCCCCCCGGTGAGTGCTGGGGCTGGCAGGAGGGGTGGCATCAGTGCAGGGGCTCTTGCATTACGGCTTGGGGGCTGTAAACAAACTGCTTTCCAGTTTGCTCTCTGTGTCTCTATGAATTTCCCTCCGTGGTGGGCTCTCCCCGTTGCTGTAAGGAGCCAGTGTGATGTGTTCTGGGGTATTCTATAGTGTTGGGATTTATTTCTTGCCATGCACTGTAGATTTTGTCTGTGTGCTTGTATGTGAGAAAGCTCCCATCAACTTTGAGTGAAGGCCCTTTGAGCCTGACAGCTTTTCCCGTGACACTTATGGACTGGGTGTCCCAGCAGAGAGAACCATCCATCTGGCAGGTGCCTTTATAAAAGGAAAATTTGAGATAAACAACTAAAATGGATGGGGCTACAAAACCTACTTGACTGTACCTTAATTGGTTCCTGTAGCCAGTCATGCCATAGGTGATGTGTCACACATGAGTTGCACATTAATGTAGTTGTGCAGCCAGGACTGATTAAGTCATGAGCAATTTGTGCCCGTGAGGCAGAGCACGTTTTCTGAAGGCCGTCAGGAGGACCCAGATGCCAACCTTCAGCACACAGCTGACCTTCTGAGTTCAGTGGTAATGACATGCAGGGCTTCTGTCTCTTCTCAGGTATGATTTCTGGTTCTTACAGGTTTGAAATCTGGGCTGGCAGCAGCAGCCCAGGTTGTAAGCTGCTGTAGGTTGGAAGGAGACCCACAGAGGATCTCAAATAACTTGTACAGCAGGGGCATTCAAAAAAAGTGTCTAGGAGGTGTCATGTCTTTTTTTGGATGAGTTGCATTGGTATCTGGATTAGCCAAAGTTTAGATTTGGGAAGTAGGGTAATACCTACATCAGCCTAAGTTTGGGCTTCAGCCAGCCTAATTCAGGATAAGGCTTTTGCAAAGTGGACCCAGAAGTAGAGACACAGTATGTTGATACTAATCAGCAGAGGAATTGGTTTGTGTTGCATTGATTCTGTTTTATGTTCACTTCTTTGATTGTGGCAGGTTTTGTGGTAAACTTCTTCCTGTTTCCTGCGTGCCTTGTGTTTTTTACAGCAGAACTTGTGGATTCTGTTGGTGTTGGAACTCACAAGAGTCCTGTTACCCCTGTGAGGTATAAAGTGAGGGGTTGTCCCTGTGAGATATAAAGTGAGAGCTCTGGAGAAGGTGCTGTGCCAACCCCAGACCTGGTGATGGGCTGCTGAGCTCAGGTTCACAGCCTGCAGCCACAGCCAGGGATCAAACTGCCATGTTTTGCTGCTTTTAGTCACCACTGTGTAATGTTGAGATTAGCATCATCCCTGCAGAGGAACTCGAGGAATGGGCCCCATCAGGGTGATTCACAGTCTGCTTTTAGCATCTTCTCCAAATCTCTGGCGTCATGTCTTTTCTGCCCCAGGAAGCCATATTTATCTCTCTCCATCACTTCCTCTAATCAACAGATTGAGTAGACACCCTTCAGGAATGCCAGGAGAAAACTTCATCAGGCATCTGCTATGTGGTTCCACTTTTCCATCAGGTGTATCAAACAGGCCATTACCACCAAGTGCCTCGTCATGTTTGCCAAGTCATTTGATTGCAGAGCAAACCTTGACGTGCTGCTCTCGTGTCCCACTGTCACCTGACTGGCTGGAGTGTGCCTGTGTGAGGTGGCATGTTTGTGGACAGATATGTGGCTTGTTGAGGTGCTAATTATGTGTACCTGCTTCTGGCCACATCACCTGTCCTGCTCGTCTGCTTGCTTGCTTATCCTGTGTCTCGCAGGGTGGCACTTGACATTCCACATCTCTCAGCAGCAGCAGTCAGCTGGTGGTTTCTTCTGCAAGTTCCCAATAGATAATATTGAGGTTTCTGCATGGCTCATGTTCTGGAGAGTTAAAAACATGGGAGGAAATACTTTGTGCCAGTGAATATCTTGGTATCTTCTCGCCTTTCCTTTTTGTGTATTCATTTTGCTTCAGGGCCTGGCACTTGATGAGCATTAGGCCTCTGAATCTGGAGCAACCTGAAGAGGAGTAATTTTTAGGTTAAAATTTTGAAGTATTTCCTTTTTTTCCAAGCATGTGACTATAGCATGGATTCACCTGGCTGCAAAATGTGGTAACACATTGAATAGAGGCAGGGAGGGGGGTGGCAGATCAAATTCTTCTAATCTCAACTACTGAAATAGATTTTTTTAATACATAATTTATTTATTTTCTGAAATGTGGCATAAAATGAAATATGCATCTAGGAGTGTTGTTGACTAGTTATACTGACAGTTCATCAGGATGACTCTGCCATTCCTGGGTAGTGCAGCCCTCCTGGCACTGCTGAAACCCAAATGCCTTTGTTCCTCTGCTCTGATGCCTATGGACAGCTAAATCCCTGGGAGAGGAGGCAGGATACTTTGGTGATAGCATCTTGCAGTGGCTCGAGCACAGAGGATTTTTTTTCAGCATATTCATTGATTCCTGGCCAGAAAACCACCTACTGTCTGAGACTAATGTTGTTTTAACAAGAGGAAAAACCGTTTCCAAATTGAGAGTAGAATGAAGGATTTGATGAAAAGACTGTGTTCTCATATAGAGGAGTGCAATGGGAATCTTGGTGAAGGAACCTGCAGAGGCAGAATGGCATTTCAGTTTAAGTTGTGTGTTCTAGTGATGGTGAAAACATTAACATATTGAGAAATAATTAATTAATATGCAATAATCCCCTGTCTCTCCAGACTGATGGTGTGGCTGTACTCACTTTCCCACTAGTTTCCTCTTGTCTTTCATTTTAGCAGCTTAGTAATACTCAAGGTTCCTGCATGTGTGGGCTGTACAAATTAATTTTAACTCCCTAAGGTGAGGCTTCACTAGGAGTTGAAGGCATTTGGAATCCAGGCAATTCTGACTGTCCAACCCAAAAAACTAATTCCTCTGGGTGGTTCTGAAGCGTTTCAGATCTGACAGCCACACACTGCTCTGTTTTGCTCTGTAGCTTCTGGTTTGAGTCCAAGCTCTGTTGCAGAGCAGGGCCTTGGCACAGCTTACCTTGGCATGGTGCAGCCCCTGCTCACAGAACTTCCTGCCTGAAGGCTGCTCTGACTGAAGGGTGAGTGGCTCAGCACAGGAGGGACACTCAAGTAAAGCCCTCTCACAGTGTTCTGAAGACACTGCCTAAAATTAATATCTTGGACATGGCAAGATAGCAAACTGTCATGTTCAGGATCAATGTAAATACCTGAAAGCATCTAAAAGTGACTTGGAAAAATGACTCCTCTCCTGCTTACAGCTAAGCTAACCTCATTCTTCCTCTTCATTCATTTGGATTGAAATTCTTGAGAGCAAAGATCAGCATCTTAATCTGTGTTGGTGCAGTCCTGGAACAGTAGGATTCTGATCCAGGGTAAACAGTCACGTAGCTCTGCTTTTGTGGAAGTAGCTGTGTGTGTGTTTGGTGATGCTGTTCTCCTTGCCCTGCTGTACTGGCACCTGGAGTAACATGTGTGCTGCCCTTGTTCCCTGTAAGGTCTGGTACGGTCCGGAGGTCTAGCAGTACAAGTCCTCTCGGTTTTCCCAAGACTGGTGCTTCCCCTCCTTATCCTGGAGAGCATGGATCTGTGCCCAGCTCTAAAAAGCTCTCCTTTGGCGGTGCCAAGCCCTTTATGCCATCACCACAAGGTAAGATGTCAACTGGCACACTGCTGTCCTGATAAAATCTCGTGCCTCTTTCTTGCAGAGACAGGGGGTTATGACCAGATGTAGCTGCCAAGTAATAGGGGGTTCAGATTAGTGTGTTCTCCTGTGGTTCTTCTCAACAGATTATTTGGAAAGTGTCTAGACCTCAGTAAAATGGAAAAAAAAATACCTGTTAGCCCCAGGAAAGGCAAGCTTTGCTTTGCACGTAGCATCAAACATTTTGCTCAGAAGAGCCCTCAGAAGAGGGCTTCTGTAAGTGCAAAGTGTCTTTTTACTGGCTCAGGTTGGGGTGAGAGAAAATGTCAGCCAATTATTGTCAAAGCAAAATTCTGACCAGTGCTGGAAGGGCTTGAACTTAACTGTTCAGACTGAAAAGTTTTGACTGGCTGTGTGGAAGCCTGATCTACATGGTAAAAAGCAATTCAAGTGGAAAGGGATAAGAAAAACCCCAGTGTGCAACTGATGCAATTTGCTGGGGTTTGTAACAGAACAGACTGATATAATGAGCTATTCTGTATCCCTAGTGTCTCCAATCCTGTATTTATTAGTCTCTGCTGGTGGGGAAATTTCAGATGGGCAGAATATTCATATTCTTTTCCTCTGAATTAGTATCACTGCAAAGCTAATACTAGACTGGGGGTTTCTTCCTTCTTTTACTGGAGTTGAGGATCTTTTCACTACACAGCTGGGGCTGAGAAGATGGAAGAGATAACTGGCATCTTTCTTTATACAGGTGGTGCACAGTGCTGTTCTTGCCTATGGAAACCTAATACTGAATGGACTTTTTTTTATTGTGTTCTCTCACAGTTGGAACAATCCCAGAGCAGCCCAGCCAGACTGTTATCCCATCTTCTCTTGGAGCAGAAGTGAGAAGCCGTATTCCTGTTGCTGGTGCGTTGGTCCTTACCTTCCTTTGTTACTCCAGTGGATAAGAACTGTAGTCTCAGGGCATCCAAGGCTGGGTATGCTGCTTCAGCAGCTTCTCTGGATGCTTGGCCAGCCAGGATTTCTATGTGCTGGGAGGACCTGGGGTTGATCCATTTGTATCCTGTCAGCCAGCATCTTCAAGTGCTGACACACTCTGTGTCACAAAAACTCAGATGTGGGACTTGGAAGTCAATGGATTGAATGAAGGAAAAGCATCTCAAAACCCCCAACACCCCCGATGCCAAGGCACCTGCTTGATGTGTGATTTCTTTGCTGCTGAGCTCTAACAGGTCCCTGTCCCTGTAAGGGTGGCAATGAAGGAAAGAAGCTGCACTTTTATTTCCCTGGTGTTCATATCTTATCCTCCTGTAGACTCAAAACCTTATCAGGCCTGGCAGTGGTGTGGCACTGCTCAGTGCCATCCTTAGCCATCCACTGAAGGTTTTGATCTCTAGATGTCTGAGCTGTGGATGCTGGGATCAGTCTGGCTTTGCCTGTCAGAACCAGACACTGATGTGTTTTGTCACTCTGGGCCCTCCAGGTTCTTCGGCGCCTGAACAATCTCCTCGAGGGATGGGCTCCCGGCTCCACAGTGCTCCCAACCTGTCAGATTTGCATTCCTGCAGGCAGAAGATAACCAAGCAGCACTCTGATCCTCTTGTTGCTCACTTTGGTCATACCCCAGTCAGCCAACCTCTGCAGATTCATGGCTTGCAGCACTGCCGGCAGCTCCGATCCTCACCCAAGCTCTCCGAGTTCATGCAGAGAAGCCCTTTGCCAACGATAATGGGCTCCCCCACAAAGGTATGCCCAGGAGTCTGCTTTTGGGCTTCTCACAGCTTGATCTTCTGGGTTATTTGGGGATGAACTGCTGCATGATCAGATAACTCTGACCTGGATTTATGCTCTGAGGGCTGTTTAGTGATCTGTGTGAAATGGGGTGGTGTCCTAGTTCTCAGTGGACAGCTCTCTCTTGGCAGCAGTGCTCAGCAGCTGAGCAGGGCCCGGGGTTTAGGGCAGGCAGTGGGAAGGAGCTGCCCTGGTCAGCAGGAGCACATCAGTGCCGGAGGTGTTGGGGTGTCCAACAGGAATCCCCAGCAGAGCCAGCGGGCGGGTGGGCAGGGAGGTGACAGCCCTGTGCCTCACACACAGCTGGCACTGTGGCAGCGTTTTCTCTGCTAATGTTGGGCTGCAACTAATTTTCAGCAGTTCGTTCTCCTTTCGTTTTAGTCCCTCTGGGATTAGGGGCAAATAAATGCCGTGGGGTTTCTACCTTTATTTCAGGCGTCTTGTTAAATGTACCGTTTGATTTTGATAAACACATGAAGGCTAAGGGGAACCTTCCTCCTTCATTTTAACGACAGATCTCTATTTTTTTCTGTTCTTCTTAGGCTATGTCCCCGTTTGAGTTTCCCAAAACCCCAAGTTCCCAGAATCTCCTCACCCTCTTGGCCCATCAGGGGGTCATGATGACTCCGACGCGGAACAAGACCTTGCCAGATCTGAAGGAGATGGGTCATTTCCACTGCCAGCAAACTGGGTTGGGATTGAGGCCTGTGGAAGAGATCAAGGGCAGGTGAGCTGTAGCCTGCTTCACTTCATGCAGTGGTGCTTTACTCCCAGTACAGGGCAGATGGGGCAAATTTCAAACCCCAGTGAACGTTGAAGTTGGAACAAAGCATCTGTAAATATTCCGTAGTTACCTGCTAGCACCCTTGGATTGCAAGCAGATACAGTGCAGATTTTAAAAGTCTTCCTCTAAAGGGGCAGGCCATCTGCCTGCAATCCATGGCCTGGATTTTCTAAAATGAAAGACTGTCTGCAGGATTTTGTTACCAAACCAGACCCCTGCAGTTACTCACATGCTTGCCTTGCTCTCTGTGGAGCCTGGACCTGTCATGGGTGAGAGGCTGTTCTGGGTGTTCCTCATCCATTGTACACTGAGCACAGGTCTTTAGGAGAGAGATCTGTTTGAAATCCACGTGCTGACTGTCAGGAGCACTGCAGGATACAAAGCCACTGACGTGTTGGTGTTAAGTTTTTCTTACGTGCCCCTCTGCACACTGCAGCTTTTTCCAGTGATCTGAATGAGTCCTCTAATACTAATTTTTGTGTCTTCCATCAAAACCAAATTGTGTTGTAATAATGTTGTACTGAGGACTTGCATTACTGCAGTTAGCCACAGTAGCTGTATGCTTTCTGCAAGTAGCAGGAGGTGCTTCAGATGCTCTGTTGAAAGAGGAAGAGTGGTGATTTCAGCTCCACACTGCTGTGTGGTGTTAAGTGGCTGTGGACCAGGAATGGCACAAAGAAGAGGACCTGCTGACTTTCTGCATCCTGTTGTATGTCCTCTTTTTAGGTCTCTGAGCACAGGCAGGCTCACTGACCTGCTTCTGAAGGCAGCCTTCGGGGCACAGATCTCAGAAGCTGGCAGCAGCGACAGCCTGAACAATGAGAAGCCAATGGAAATTGCAGGTAGGTGGGGAGGCCAGGCAGATCTGGCAGGATGTCCTGGGCTGGGGTGAACAGTTTGCCTTCACACCTCCTGCAAACAGGAGGCTGCTTTGCTGGTGTCCCTTGGCACAGGCAGCGAGTGCCGTGTGTGAGCAGTGCGCTGGTGTTTGCTTTCTTTTGCCGAGCGCTCCGAGGTCTGTGGGCTGTGAGTGCTGTGTAATTGCTGGCTAGTGGTGTGATTTTTGTAGGCAGGGCTGCTTCTTCTGCCCCTTTCTGAATGTGGTAACATGTGAAAGTGGGGGACTTTCTGCCAGGCAGCTCGAGTATGAATGGCTCTGCAAGGGTGGGTGTTCCTGGGCGTGCAGGTCAGGCAGCGAGGAGGGGAGAGCAGCTGCAGCAGTGTGTGACACTGCCCAGGCTCCTGTCCTGTGGTCTGTGCCTGGCCCCTGTTGCTGGGGTGCCTCCATGGGGAGCACTGGCCTGTGCTGGTGAGCACTGTCTCCCAAGAGAGTCTGCAGGAACACAAACCGCTGGGCGAGGCACGCCGTGCTCTGAGTGACTTTCCTGTAATGCCAGTCTGCACCTTTCAACTGTCTCCCCAGCTCCCTCAGGTGCTTACGGAGGGACCCTGCACTCTGGTGCCCGGGCTGGGGGCTCTGCCAGCCCATCCCCAGTGATTTTTACTGTTGGATCCCCTCCCAGTGGAACAACTCCCCCACAGACCACGAGGACCAGGATGTTTTCAGGTAAAGGGCCGATACCTACCTGCCTGTTCCAGGGAATGCCTGGGGGCAGAGAGACGTGTTGAATTCCTTGCTGCAGGGCACTGGTGATGGCAGAGGGCTGCTCAGAGCAATCTGTAGAGCTCAGCTGGTCTCAGCACCTTTGAGGTTCTTGTTCTGGCTCCTGCCAGCCCGTTACTGCTGGTAATTGTTTGCACTGGCAATAGTGCCAGGTAGTGGTTTTCCAGTACTGTCAGAGACAGAAAAACTTTTACTTTATTGCTCTCTGCTTCAGGAATAATGCTGCAGCTGTTCACTGTTGCTGAGAGGTCAACAAATGTAAAGATTGTGGTGTGTTCTGATTGTTTTCCCTGTGGATTTTGGATGAGATATAAACGATGAGTGTGACTCTCCGTGCCCAATTTCAGTGCACGAGAACTGTTAGGAAAGAGCCAGGATGGCTCTGTGTGCCAAATTATTGGTGGTGTTACTTATGCTCTGAGCTGCCTAGGTAGGACATGGGGAAATGCACTCCTGCTTGACAGATACTTCTTGTAAGATGCCAGAACTCTGGCCTCGTCAGCCTCATTTGAGGCTGTGCTAATTGGCCCTTTTGGGATAATATGTCTGGGAGTTGGAGTCTATGTTCAGTTTAAGAAAATATTTGGACACTTTTATTTGCATATTTGGCTTGTTTGGGTTCTTGTCTTGGCTGTTCCTCATTTGAATGTAGTTGACTCTGTTGTTCTCAATTACTGCAGGGAAGGTTTGGACGTGACCGTGAATAAGCTGCTTGACTGGGGTGGGGGGACATGTGGGCTCAGTTCCTGTGTATAACTTGCATTTCCATTCTAACTGAAACCACTCACATCTGATTGCCTGGAAAGTTGGGACCACAATCCTTGCTTTGTCTCATCTATTTGGAGGGTGAGCTTTGAGACTCTTAAAAAGTGTGTGAGGGACCTGTAGCACAATGGGGTTACTGTCCTGGCTGCAGCCTCCAGCTACTACTGCAGTGTTATGGATGGAGGATTCAGACTTCCTGAACTGCTTTTGCAGGGATAATAGCAATCTGGAAGCAGGTCCAAGCTCCAGTTTTTAGCAGGTTGATACTTGAATGCTTGAAGGTCTGCCCAGCAGTTGGGATGTCAGATGGGATGCCTGGAAGAAAAGGCTGTTGAACAGTGAACCTACAACACACACAGTGTTAGGTCAGGGTGGCCAAAGCAATGCTGCTGGACAAGCTTTGTTAATTAGGCCTGTGCAGTAACTCCTTGTGTTATAGTTAATGCAGAGAGTTAATGGTGGAAAGGGAAGGTTTGCAAGCCAAAACTCTTCACCCCAAGTGCTTGGACAAGCCATGAGTAAGATCTCCTGACAGTTCTAAAGGCAGAGCCTTTCCATGAGTCATCATAACAATTTCTGCAAACAGCCTCTTGGAATTACAGGGCATCCAGACTGTGATATTGTAGGTCCTCTCCTCTCTCTGAGAGATCTGGAAATCCTCTGCCTGTCTTTGATGAGCCACTTGGCTTTGAAGCATTGCTGCCAACACAGAGAGGCTGTGCCTCTCTACAGATCAATTGGGCATTATTACATTGCTGAACCTTTTGAAGGCAGGGTAAGGCAGTAAATTAAATTCATGGGTAGAAGAGAAACATCTTCCTCCAAAGGATCAGTGACAGTGGAGAATATCACCTTGGTAGAATCAGCAGAGTGTTGGAGCTGTGGCAGTGTGTCTGGGAAGCCCTCTGGAAGTGGTGAATGTGTTATGAATACCTTGAGACAAAAACTCCTTTGTGCTCTTAGGGTGGATTCGGTGGTCAAGAACAGGAAAATCTGATGGTGAGGGAATTTTCTGATGGACACTGTATGCTCAGAAGATCCTGAATCCTGGGGTTAGGGTCTTGACTCAGCTGAAGTCACTGATTCTCTGTTCAGCTTCCTCTTTGTAAAGAGGGGGAAGCAGAAGGTCAGGATATGTAATGGAAAGCTCTCCTGGCTTGCATGCAGGATGTTCTAAAAACCATCACTTACCAGAGGTGCTCATTCAGTGACAGTGAGAGGAAAAAATCAGGGACCCAGGGTTCAAACCATGCTGCTCCATGATGGGGAGCTGGGTTATGTCGGTGTATGATAAAAATCAGCCCAAGTTCTTGTGGCAGGATTCAGAAAGGCTTTAGACAAAAAAAAGAATATAAAAAGTTCTTCTGAATTGTCTCCATAAATGACTGTCATTCTGGAAGGTGCTCTAAATCTGCTTGAGCTTGTAAGCTGGTCTGCTGAGTCACTAAGGAGCTTATGGTGGGGAGTGGTTACCCTGCATCCAGAGCCCTTGCATCTTCCTCCAAAGTACTTCTTGCTGGCTCCTATCAGATCCAAGATCCTGAATCCTACCAACTTGTCCTCTCTCTCCTGGGTGAGGAATACCTGCCTGGCCTACTGTTACTACCTTCAGTAATTCCTTTGTCTGTTTTTCTTCTCAGTGGGGTCTTCCAGCTCCCTCAGCTCTGGAGGCTCCTTCAGCGGCCGGCACTTGGCAGTGGGAGCTGCTGGGGAGGCCCTGGAAGGCCCCTCGAGCCTGCGGTTCGCGTTTGCCGATCCCATCACCGCCAACCTGGAAGGTGCTGTTACGTTTGAGGCACCAGAGTTGCCTGAGGAGACGCTCATGGAGGTGGGTATATCCCAGGGAGTGGTTAGGGCCAAAGGATTGGGGAATAAAAGCAAAGCAAATCCAGACGACTCCATGTGTGCAGCCAAAGTGTTTCCTCCCACAGGAGCGAACTGGCTTCGAGAGAGCAAGGCCGGTGCAGTGCTCAGAAAGCCCAGGGCATGTTTAGCACAGGGGCTTTTGAGCCTGCTACCAAACTGTTTAGTCCATGAGACAGCCCGTGACTGGGGTTAAAATTCACCCTTTCCAAAGGTGAAATTGCAGGTTGGAAGCATCGGTTTTCTGATGTGTTCTGAAGGAAACCTGCCTGCTTTGAGCCTTTCCCTTTTTAAAGGCTCAACATTAGTAATAGCTGACCTGAGAACATGAGTGGCTTAGTGTATCAGGAGCCCTCCTGGTGCACTTGGGAAGTCTCTGCTGAAAGGATCTGAAAACAAAGTAAACCTGACACTTCTGTTCCTAATGGGGGCGAGGGGAGCACCGTGTTCTGCACCAGAACAGCTGAACCAGATTGTGGAGCTGAAAGGCTGCCAGGCTTCCCTTCTCTGCAGGCTGAAGCAGAGCAAATGCTGTTATAGCTGAGATATATTTGAAATGTAGGTCAGGCTGCCCATTTGCAGTGGAGGTGGGAGGCAGATTCACTCAGCTTTGGGCTCTGCTTGTGATACCTCCCTGGGCTGTGTGGAACTGGGGAAGGCTCTTTGTGTCTGACAGTTGCTGGTGTTGCTGAAAACTTTTAGATACCCACAGAGATATGCCCACATTGTTTTAAGGATGTGGGTTTGCTCTTCTACTTTAGATTTTATTTAGCTCATTTTTTTTCTGTCAATTATGCACTGAATTGCATCCGTTTGCTTCATCACCTGTAAAGCCACAGGGCTAAAGCTTCCAGCACTGATGTGTTCACAAGTTTAACTGAGCATCCTACCTTTGTGAGGTCCCAGAAGTTTGGGGCCCTTCCATCTGACACCACTTTGGACACTGGTGTGAAGAGAAGTGTCCTAAGGAAGTACCAACTTGATCTTGGAATAGCAGCTTCTATGTCTGCAGTGAGTCATTTGGCTTCAGTCGTCTTTTCTGCTGAGCTCAGCACTCTGTTTGCATGTCACAAAGACTTCACAGCAGATTTCAAGACCCTTTTGGGCTCTGTGGAGTTGGCCAGAATGCAAACCTGTCAGGTTTTCTGATTTCTGCTGATCTTTCAGGGCACTGAAGTCTTACTGCTTAAGTACCCTTGTTTGTCTTGAGCAGAGCCGTTGCATTCACATGGGAGGTTCTTCCACCTTTTGTAAAAGTTTCATTAGGTGCAGACAAGGCAAACTGAAGGCTGGGCTTTAGTTTAAAAGCAATAAAGAGATGGCTGCAGAAGGGAAGACTTGTGATGCCAACTGAGGCCATGAGTGCCAGGATAGTTACCAGCAGCTGACTCTATAGGCAGGGAGGAAGGACTGTGTGATGGTTAGAGATAGGAGGCTGAGACCTGCAGGATCTCAGCAGTTTCCTGCTCTGCCACAAACTTCTTGTATGACTTGGTAATTACTTCATTTCCAAGTTCCTCCTCTGCTTTTAAAGAAAATAGAGGAAGATGGAGATAACACTTCCTTACCATACTGGACTGTCCAGGTAATAAGGTAATGGGAGGAGAGATTCATAATTCAGATAGTCAAAGCTGCCTTAGCAGCCAAGTCCCTGAGCCAGTAAATGAAAAACAAAAACTCTCAGAACTGGAGCACAGGGATTTTCTGATAAATTCATGTAGGAAACATCCTTCCCAGCCCCCTTTGAGAGAACTAAGACAGTGAATCTTTGAAGCTCAAGCAGGTTACCCACTTCTCAACAGAGGACAAACAATGGAGTTGCATCTGATCCAGGCAGCAATTCACTTTGCAAACCCACAAACATTCAATTTTTCCACAAATGCCAACTTCCCAGAAATGCTTGCAGTGACTTAAGCAATGCAGCTTCCCAGAAATGGGATAATCCCCTTTGATCTGTAACAGCAGAGGAAAAACTGCTCTGAAATGACCGTAGCACTTGGTGTGAGCACTTCCCTCACTGGGCAGGAGCTGCAGATAGAGGGTTGTCCTTGCTGTCTCCTCAGGGGACCTCACCCAGGGCTCACTGTGCTGAACTGGGAGGGTATAAAGGCCAGAGCAAAGTGAGGGCTGGGATGTAGGGTGGGAGACAGCTTGGTTGCAGTTTTCTGTGGCATAGGACATTGTCCTCTCATGAAATCCACACTGGCATTGCTGTGGTGGGAACAAGAGCTGGGACTTTGGTGCAGATGGTCCCTCCCCCTTCCTGGCTGAATTCTGAAAGAATCCCACAGAGCTGGGATCCTCCTTGGGAAGGTGGCTTGTAATTTTAGAGTAAGTCTCACCAGTTTCTCCAGGGAGCTGCCCAGAAATTTCTGGCCTGGGGCTGTTGCTGGCTGCTGTTACTGTGGAAGAGGAGCTGGTGCAGGGACAGGCTCCAGGCTGAGTTTGGATGTCCCTGCCCAAAGCAGAGGTGTAAGCAGGGTTTGGGGGCTCAGGTGTTGTGTTGGTAAGCTGGGGTGACTTGCTGGCACAGCTCAGGTGGGCAGCCCTCCCTGGCATGCCAGCTTTCCCTCTAACCCCCACCTTGGCATCCCTTCAACAGCAAGAGCACACGGACATCCTGCGCAGCCTGCGCTTCACTCTGGCCTTTGTGCACTACGTGATGGAGATTGCAGCCCTGAAGGGCAGCTCCAGTGAGATGGGCACCTCAGTGACCTCTGAGTACCAGCTCCAGGAGAGTGTGGTGGCCGACCAGATCAGCCTCCTGAGCCGGGAGTGGAGGTAAGGACGGGCAGAGCTGCCCAACTCCTCTGTCACTGCCTCCCTCCCCACACACCCTTCCATACCAGCAGTGCTGGGGACACTGACTGCTGCCCCAGCCCTGTCTGCATTCCATGTGCTCTCTTTGCAGCTACGCAGAGCAGCTCGTGCTGTACCTGAAGGTGGCAGAGCTCCTGTCCTCGGGGCTGCAGATGGCCATAGAGCAGATCAAAGCTGGCAAGCTGTGCCTCTCCTCCACTGTCAAGCAAGGTAAGGGGGCCCTGGGCTCACAGTGCAACTCACCTGGAGTGGAAGCATCACAGAGGGATGGAGGGGGTGGAGTGAACGTGAACCCCCCCACTGGTATGGGGAGCTCATTTGTGATTGTCCCTTGGCACAGTCAGATCTTCTTTATTCACACTGAGAATGTTCCTCTCTTCACGTTGACTTGTTGTCTCAGAGCTCTTGTCATGCCCCTGTGAGAATCTTCAGCACTAATTAGTGAGGGGGGGATGTATCTTATCTGATTCCTCATATATCTCTATCTCAGGTGCTTATTTGTACCTGAGGTAAGCCCAGCTTAATTACACAGTGCATGTCCTAGGAAGTGCTTACTTGGCAAAGTAAGACCTGTCCTGGCAGTGGTCATTTTTCAAGTGAAACAAAAACACAGGAAGTGAAGTACTGGTAATGCCAGAGTCACCTCTTTGCTGGTGTTACAGCCTTAAATTTGCATCTGACTGGCTCTGGTGAGAGCTGGCTGTGATTTGGTGATTAGATAAAACAATTTTAAAACTCCCACTGTAATGCTCCTGAGGGAGCTACTTGAAGTACTTGACCCACCTTCCCCAAGAGCTGAGACTCTGAAAGTATTTGTGCTGCCTTGGGATGGGGTGTAAAAAAAATGGAAGTTAAATATGATGAGCACACATATGTGGAGGAAGATACACCAGGTTTAGCTGCACATCTTCCACAAGTTCAGACTAACAGAAAAGTTGTCATAACCCAAATAAATCACTCCTTTTTGGAGCAGCTTGCAGCTCCTAGATGTGTAGTGTAGTTTGCCCTTCAGTGTGTAGGAATTGGGCAAGGCTGGCTTGTGTTGTTCCGTGCAGTGTGGGAATTAGCAAATGTGCCACGTAGGAGTCAGTACTCATCAGATGTTGGTGGGAGTTTGTGTTCAGTACTCTGTGTAGATCATGCTGTGCAGCCAGGGAGACTCAGCCTGTGGCACCACTTGCTGTTTTGGATTGTTATTTAATCCCTCAGAATCATATTTGATTCCCGATTCTCTGTTCCATAACCTCCCCGTACGAGCTGCCGTGGTACAGGGGGAGGAGGTGGCATTTCTCAGGCATCAGTGTCTTTTCTTTCTGGGACAGCAGAGTCCCAAGAGAGATTCCTTTGCTTAGTCAGTGCTGCTCATCCACACTGTGCTACCCCATGGGAGTCCTGTACTCCCTCACAGAGTGTCATCACCCATCAAGCAGCAGAAGCTCCGTGTCTGCACGTCTGCTGCTTCTGCTGGTGCGTGAGACACTTGTGGGGTGCAAACTGCTCCCTGCCTTGTGACAGCTGAAGGAAACAAAAATAGACCCAACCTCAGGTGAACCAGACGTGTGTAGGTGTTGCCATGTGCAGGCTTGGAACTGGAGAGGGTGACAGAGGAAAGGGAGAAGAGCCTCTTGGTGCAGGGCTTTCCTGCCAGTCTCTTGGCTTTGACATAACCCTGTTGTCTCTCAGTTAATCATTCGAGGTCCTGCCTGTGGAGGTGGGGAGGCACAGGGAGAGCTGGAGGTAGAGCCTAAAGCATTTCTCTCCTTTGCTCTAGTCGTGAAGAAGCTGAATGAGCTTTATAAATCCAGTGTGTCGTCCTGCCACTGCCTCAACATGAGACTCCAGAGGTTCTTCTTGGACAAACAGAAGCTCATGGATCGGATCAACAGCATCACTGCAGAGAAGCTCATCTTCAGCTACGCTGTGCAAATGGTACAAACCACACCGTGCCTGGGGACGGGGTCAGCACAGAGCACTGTTGGGAATTATGGGGCCTACCTTGACAGGGGGGTTCCCTCAGGATGCTGTGAGCAGCCTCTGGGGGCTGGTGGGCAAGGGGATGTTCACCCAGCCAAGGGACCATACTGGGACAGCTGGGTCTGCTCTGGGAGTAACCTCTCGCTGTTGGGTTGTTGCCTGCAGGTGCAGTCTGCAGCCCTGGATGAGATGTTCCACCACAGAGAGGACTGTGCACAGAGGTACCACAAGGCTCTGCTGCTTATGGAGGGGCTCCTGAACATCATCACTGAACAGGGAGACATAGAAAACATCAGTAAATGTGAGTGCTCAGTGACTTTTTTTTCCCCTCCAACTAGAACATGTGGGGTTTTTAGCTGCATGGATCAGACAGTTCCCAGCACCCTTTTTTTTGACTTTGGCTACATCTTAGTGGCCATAGCAGAGATTTCTTGGCTTGTTACAGCTCCTCATAGCCTGGCTTCCTGCTTTTCCAGCAGGAAAACTGTTACAAGTGCAGGTCCCTGTTCTGAGCCCTATTTTGGGAGCTTCCCATGCAGAGCGATTGCCAGTGCTTTGTTGGAACTTTTGATGTGTGAAAGAACTCGCTGAAGGAAGTGGTTTGGCACCAGCAGGGGCCTGGGTTTGGTTCCCAGCCAGACCCATCCCTCTGATTGCACAGAGCCCTTGGGAACGTGAGGCTGCAGTGGCTGCTGGGCAGGGGTGTCTGGTCAGCACAGCCAGGGCTCCTCCCAGCACATCTTTGGATCAGGACTGCTCTCCTGCCTGGTTCCCCAGGCCTGGCTCACAAAGCAGCAGACACGTGTGTTTCTCCTCAGCAAGTGCTTGCTGTAGCAGTGAAAGCTGAGCTCTTACCTGTGTGCTCTCTCTGGGCTTCCCCTCCCAGGGAGTCGCTGCTCCGGGCTGTCCTGGCTCTCCCCATGTCCTGAGGGGTGTTTTACTCTGTGCTGCCACAGGCTCCACAGCACTGCACTCCACGTGCAGGGGAAAGGCCTGACCTTGCTGCTCTAAGCACTCTCTCCCTGCCCTTATGGCTGGAGTTTAACCACCTCTGTCATCTCTCCCCATGGGAGTCGGGCACAGGGGGTGGGGGATAACTGGGATTGTCTGTGGGAGCAGCTTGGCTTGGCCTGGGCTCTGCTCCACCACAGCCATCCCAGCCCACCTGCAGCAGCCCCAGTGGTGTCCCTGTGGCTGTGGGGGGAGGCCACAGCTGGCAGCCCTTGTGTCCCTCCCCTCTGCTGCCCACCCACCTCCTGCCTCGGGCAGTGCCCAGGGCGCTGCAGAGCACTCAGGTAATGAGAGGAGAGACTTCTGCTCACAGGCAATCAGCCAGTTAATTATCACCAAATTCCAGGGCTGACATGAGGCTCACTGAAGGAGAGCAAAGGGAAATGGGCAGGTGGTGTGTGGTACTGGAGGGCTAAGTGAATAGAGAATACTAAGTAGTTTCTATTGTACTGTTTCTTACCAAACTAAATTGCATCTTTTGATCCAGAGGTACTGTTCATGCATCTAATAGATTTCTTTTCCCACGTGTTATCGTGATATTCCCTGTTTTACCACTTGCTCTCCTGATACTACCTGTTTTGCTATGTCCCAGCTTCCTGATTCCCTGGTAGGCAGTAGTAGGTGTGCATTTCCTTTTAGATCTCAGGTATAGGATTACCTATTTCTGAAACATAAAATGATGAACCCAGAAATACAGCAAGTGTTCCTGTGAGAGGCATGAATTCCACCAAACATTCAGCTCCTGAAAGAGCCTTGGGCTTGGATGATGAGAACCCATCTCTCAGAGTTAGCCTTGGCAAGTGGCACTGGAGACCCTGAGTCATGTTGCCTGCTGGCAAAAGCCGCTCCAATAACTGGAAGTGAATAAATTGTTCCTGGCAGATGGTGGTTCTTTATAACATCTTGATACCTCTGTCAGAGCTGCTGCCTCCCAGCTTTCACTGTTGGATCTCTTGACTGTTCAAAGCTTCGACCTGTCCCTTCCCAGCAGGATGTTTGTGGTCAGGTCTTCACTGGCCTAATCAGTGCAACGATTCTCAAAGTGCTGCTTAGATCTGCTGAAATTCTGCTGCTTGTTTTTAACTTTTTTGTTCAATCTCCAGCGTGGTTTGGTGGTCTTTCTATTGCCAGGAAGATGAGAAGTTCATTGCTGTTGTTGTTTCTTGTCCCCAGGTAAGCTGTGCATCGAGCGCAGGCTGTCGGCGCTGCTGTCGGGGTTCTGTGCCTGATTTCAGTGGTGATGTTCCTCACACACCTCACCCCAGCTGATTGCTTTGTTCCCAACGGCCTGCTGCTGTGCTGGGAAATGATTCTGGCAGTAGGAGACCTGGAGGATGAACTGCTCACTGTTTTGTATTTGGACGTTTTGGGAAGTTGTCCCACCAGCTCCTAGATGTGTACGGGGATGTGGCGGCACCAACCACAAATAATTCCCTGCCCGAGGGCCTGGGCGAAGACATGGCTGACATGGGAAGGTCTCCCTCGTTGTCAGAGGGGATGAAGGATAGAAGTTGCTTCTTCCCAGCACTTTGAAGGATAAGACTGCTGCCTATCCCTCTTGCTTAAGAACAGGGTATTCCAGTGCTGTGTCCATTGCAGGCAATGGATGTGCTGAAACTGCTGGCTTCAGTTAACGTTGGAGGGTGTCATTCAGAAATAAAGGCCAGTTTGTGTACTTCCCTCTTCCCAGCTGAGAGCCAGGCATCTTCAAGCTTCCTGGCAACCAGAGGCTCCCCTCCATTCTCTCCTTTGTCCCTTCCCATTGTGTTCATGCCTTGGAGTGCTTCCTGCATGGCAGAGAGGAGGGAGTCTGCTCCCTGTCGCCTGAGCATCGCTGAAGGAGCTCCCACCTCCACAGACTGGCTGAGCGAGGCAGAGGACGTGCTGCTGCTGGGAAGCTTCCAAATCCCATGGCTGCTGCTGGGAAGCTTGCAAATCCCATGGCTGCTGTGTGGGCTCCCTCTCTGCCTGCCTGGATGGGCAACCAACACAGGGAAAGGGACTGTGCAGGACACGAGAGGACGACAGAACGCGTGACGCTGCTGTGTTCATCAGAAGCCAAAATGAATCCGTTCCTCCCTTGGTCCCCAAGCCCAGAGTGGGATCAATGTGAAAGACTCCTGGCTGTTGAGCTCGTCCCTACCAGGAGGGAGCACTGGCACTGTCCTGCTTTCAGCTGTTGGCTCAATAACCCCTTCCTGGAGCCCCCCAGACTGAAAACACTAGCTTTGTGAATCAAAGGAGCACTTTACACACTATGGGAACTTGGAGAAGTTGACTTTGCATCACACAACAACCCAGGAACATCACGACTGTTAGGAATGCTGTTCTTTTTATTCCTTTCCTTGCTTCCTGGTTGTTTTATTGCACTACGTGTGTGCGTATATTAATATGTATTCCTGAGAGTGAATATATATTGATATTGATATGGTTTGTGTGTAACTGTACGTATTTAACTGTACTGTATCTCGTGAGTGTGAGGCAAAGAGCACTGCAGAGTCTGTGCTGTTCCTCCTCCTCACCAGGCAAAGCTGACTTGCAGTCTGGCAGTACCAAGAGTTGTTTTGTTTTTTATTTAAATGTTCTTTTAAGGACAGTCCATACAAAGCTCCGTGCTTTTTAAGAGCTGAAGAACAGGCGTTAAGATCCCACACACTTACACTTGGAAATGCGTTTTTTAAGAAGTTTTATTTGCTGCTTTGTCGTTGTTGGTGGTTGTTTTTTTTTTTATAAAGAAATCTCGTAGCGTTCAGTTTTATGTTCAGCATTTCTTTCAAGGAGACTCTGCAGCCAAATGAGACTGTGGGTGTGAGTGGCTCGAGTTCTGGTTGAGGCTTCGGGTGCTGTGAGCATGTGTGTGAGAGGAGAGCTGCCTGCCTCCCATCTGTCTGTGAGAGCATGAGTGTGTCGGACCTGAGTCGTGGCAGTATTTTGTTAGAGCTGGGCAGAAAAGTATCTTTGAAAGCAACTCGAAACCTCAGGCTTAGTTTTTGGGGATCTAAAAAATGTTTTTGCACACGGTGGTTAGGTCCTCGTTGCTTTTTTTCCCCTCTCCATGTTGGGCACGTTTGTTGTGATACTTCACAAGGGTTCCAGGAGCAACTTCCTTGGTTTTGGAGCTGGCGCCGTGTTTGGCAACATGGGGTGTTCCTGTTCACAGAGCAGAAGTGCCAGTAAAGAAATTTTAAAATATTTCCAATTGCAACATGGGGTGTTTCTGTTCACAGAGCAGAAATGCCAATAAAGAAATTTTAAAATATTTCCAGTTGCCCCAACCAGGGAAGTTTTAAGTGTAGCTTTCACAAATGCTTCAGTGTTTGGCCGCTGTTACCCCGTACATCCACAGTCTGCTGCTTCTGTGGCCGTTTGTGCTTGTGCCTGGGAAAAAAAGAGAAAGGAAAGAAGACAAGACAAAACCAACCAAGCAACCCACCCTCCCCAGCCTGTGGCCAGAAATGCCGAGGAGACCCAGACTGCTGCTGAAAGGCTTTGGCCGGATCTGCAAAGGGCTGCGCTGCGGGCGGGAGCAGCGGGAGGCAGCGCCAAGCCAGGACTGAGTCTGCAATACCAACACCTGCTGCACCCCCCAGCCCCCCCTGGCAGAGCCCCCAGGGCTCCCTGCCAAGGAGAGGCACATCCCAGGATCACAAATAATTGATCCACGTCCCGGGATCCACGTCCCCCGTGACCCGCGTGTGTGGCAAGCTCAGCACTAACCTTCCAGCTGTACTTAATTACTTGAATGTATCAAAAATTGTCCACATTCAATGTACACAAGTATATATTGCTCCAAAAAAAAAAAAAAAATTGTGGTTTACAGACCTACAACCAATATATATGTATGTGTTTGTGTATATACATGCAAGGCTGTGTGTGTGTATGTGTGTGCATGGGTAGAGATACACACACAAACACAAACGTGTATATATATGTTTTCTCTCAATACTTGAAACTTAGCCACTGTGCTTGAATTAAAAAAAAAAAAAAAAATAAAAAAAAATAAAAAAAACACCCACACAAAATAACCCCAAAAATACGGGACATAACAAAAAAGAAAAACAGAAAAACAAATCCAACAGGTGATTTATTTTGCCATCACTTTGGTGACTTTCTTTTTTATCTAACTGCATGTAGCGTGAAACCAACTTTTTTGGTGAAAAATATTTATTGCTTTGTAGACAATAAGGTATGCAAAAAAATAAAAAAAAAAAAAGAAAGAAAGAAAACACCCCAAAAACCAACCCCCAACCATTGTTGAAGTTGCTAGTGTAGTCCACCTGCTGTTGTCATGGCTTTGTTGCTGTTGCAGCGTTTGTGTCTGGCGTCTTTAATAGATTTCAAGAAACCTCAGTCTAATAAAACACGTACCTTCAGGTTTGTGAGAGCGTATGATGATGTTCTTTATAAGGTAATGCTTGATACTTTGTCAACATTTTTTATTTGTGTTTTGTGTGACTTTTTTTTTTTTTGGCTTTAAATTGTAAAACACCAATTTAAGAAAATAAAATTGATTTGAAATTGTTAGTGGCCTGTTTTCAGTACTTTATGTTTCCAGTTAGTGCAGTATCAGGTCTTTAATGTGTTTGCTTCTACCAGCCTTGACTTTTGGGCAAAGGAAGGGCTGTTACCTCCTTTTCACAGCAAGTGCAGCTTGAGGCAGAAAATCCACTTGGCCTGAAGGTGGAAGCCTTTGAATTTGGAAATTTGAAGCCAGTTTCTGGATGTTGCTTTATCTGTCCTTATACCCTGACTGTGCTCTCCTGCTGCAGTGGTTAGAAACTGTCACAAGTTCATAGCAGAGCCCTTCCCAGCCAGTCAGAGGCTTAAATTTTATCCATGTTTCTGTATTTGCAGGATCAGCCTCTGTTAATAAATAACAGATATTTATTCCTTCCCACCCCTGTGCAGAGCACTCTGGACACAAGGGGTGTTTGATGGCCATGTGAAGAGTGAGAGTGGAGTGTGGGTTTGGGGAGGTGATTTCACAAGACCTAATAGTTATGTATTATTTAAAACTCTATTAATAATTTTTTAAATTAATAGAGTCAGCAAGCTTGTTGCTGGAAGAGGAGCTTAAAGATGAAATGTGAGTATTGTGATAAGATTTGGGTATTTTTAGTTATGAGTAAATATGTTATTGCTGTGTTTGTACTCACTGCAGTTTGTTATTTGAACAGAGCAGGCACGTGGCTCAGTTGTCTCCTGCCCACGTAGCTCTGCAGAAAGTCACTGAATGTGGCAGAAGGGACAGTGAGGATGGTGAGAGTGTTGGTTGCAGTCCCTGCTCTGCCTGGATCAGAATACTCGAGGATGAAAGCTGAGCCCTGCATCTGGGATGTGGGAGAGGTGCTGAATCAATCAGTCCAGTGCTTCCACTATCCAGATCCAAACACCATAATTCCACCAACCACTTCCCAAGCCCCCCTTGCTGGAGTGAGTGTTACTGTTGGCCGGGAGTGTTGCTGGGGAGGGTCCTGCCCTGCAGCCCCAGCGTGACGCGGCATCGCCCCACACAGTTATGGGCAGTGCTGTGTTTTTGTAAGGAAAGACCTTATTTCAAAATCATAACTTCCCCTGAGCTGGAATTGTTTTCTCTTGCTCTGCCCTGTTTATAACCTCTGTTTCCTGCCCCTGCCTTTCCCACCCCAGGAATCGCTGTGTGAGAAGGGTCCTGCCTGGAAATGCTGGGCTCTGGTTTGACCCCGAGTCACCCAGGGACATTGGATCCCTTCTCCCCGCGCTGCAGCAGCATCAGTGCTGGGGACAGCGCTGAGAACCTGCTCTGCTGTGTGCTGGACACCTGGTGGAACAAGCTGGGCAAGACCCCAGAGCAGCCCTTGGGAAGCTGGTCAGAGCTGAACAGCTGCAAATGCTGGTGTTGCCTGAAGTTTGACAGCTCAGCACACTCGTGTCTTTGCTTTTGTGGGGGTTTGGGAGGGGGGTTTGTTTGTGGGGTTTTTAACATGTAAAGCTCCCTTTTGTGGAAAAACTTTGTGTGTGCCTGCTGCCTGCAGCATGGGATTGTGGTAAAGAAACAATATTTATATATACATGTATATATATATATATACGTGTGTGTATATACTTAGATATATACACATATAGATATATAACAGTTTCTGATGCTGAGGTGAAGGGAGAGGGTTTCTTTTGAAGCTGCCCATGAAGAATTCTAAAGGTTCAGGTGAAAACACTGTAGCCAGATGAAAGACTGTGTGTCACATGCCCGTGTGGATAGAGAATACTCTGCTGAATCCATAGGGCTCTTTCAGAGGCAGCAGAGCAAAGGGGGAAAGTGCTAGCTGGGAAGACTTAAACAACAGAAATAAACAGGCTCTTCTAAAAGCCATGGGGCCTGAACAGTTCAAAAGCACCAGTGAAAATGGCACAGCTTTCTAGATGCTGACTGTGACGTTATGCTGCTGTTGATTTTAGGAGAAAACAAACCCGAGCAATTCTTCCAGGGCATTTGGCTCCGTTCCCGTGTTTTATATTTAGTTGTTGTAAGTACGTCAGTGAAAACACGCTCATTCAACTCTGAAAGATCAGAGGTGACTTGGTGACATCAAGGAAGTAGAAATGAGTGGGTGTGTGTTGAACCAAGGCGATACAAGGATCAAGTGCCCCGTTTCCAGCTCCTGTAAAGCTTTATTTCGTGAGGAGTTAACTCCTTCCCAGCACATCTGAGCTCAGTGGTGTCTGAGCTGACATCCCTCCAGTGCAGCAGCACCCAGGGGTGCTGAGCAGGGCAATGGCTGTGGAAGGTGTTGTGATGGCTGGAGGGGTTTGCTCAGGGAGGACAAGGGGCTGTGTGAGGGACACAATGTGCTGCAACGCTCCCCAAACACCAGCGGTTGGATTTATTTAATTTTATTCCCATAAATGTAGTGCCGAGGATGGGTGCCATTCCCTGGGTGAGGAATGGCACGTAGTGCGGGGATAAAAACTTCCCTGGGACTTTTCTTTCTAAAACCAGCATTTTTAGGGACAATAGAGTCACAACCACCCCCCTCCTGGGAGCTGAAACCTGGCAAGGGATTCGAGTGCGTTCAGAAAACATGTTAAACAGTGTATTTCTAAGAGCTGAAGCAAATGTCAAACACAAGTTTCTTCCCTTACTACGGGCAGAGGGTAACAGAGTTCCAAAATATACACAATTATCCATCATGATCCCTTGCTGAGACCCAGACACTACTGCTAGAGATCCCTGGGAACTGGACCCAGCCACTGCTCATGTTGTAAAACGTGCGTGTCCACAACGTGGCTCAGATCCAAAGCCCTGGTGCAAGAAAAATCAGCTCCCAAAAAGCCATTCCAAAGTGCAGAGCATTGAGGTAGCACACTGCAGACCTACAGCACATGGGGCTTGTGTCTTTGGCTTCTTCTCAACCTTCTTCTTCTGGGTCCTGAACTCCCAATTCAGAGCTTGTTTAGGCAGTCCAGTTCCTTCCAAGGGGGAAAGGAGTGGCCTGTGTTACACTGGGAACACCTGGTGGAGGAAAGAACGTTTGACTTGGTCTCAAAGAGGAACATTCTCCACATGTGACAGAGTTTTCACTGCTTTTCCCTTGTATTCTCCTGTGTGCTTGTTTCCAGCTAATGGCCCGATACAGAACTGCAAGGGAGCTGCAGACTAAGGTGCTCCTCATCCCTTGCAGTGCAGCTTGTCTCCAGTTCCCAACACAGAGGTAAATGTCTTTTAATTACAACATTTGGTATCTCCTGAACTTCCAGTGCTGTGCAGCAAAGCATTAAAGATCAGTTTAGCAGATTTTTTTCTTCCCTCCAGCAGAAAGCGATTGGAAGGAAGTGTCCTTCAAAACACAATGTTCCCTCAGAGCTTTTTGTATTGATTTAAAATAAATAATATTTCTCAGTGAATTTAAGGCAATTCCTCTTGAAATAAATACGTCATTTCTCAAAGGAGGCCTTGGGGAGGAAGGTGAGCAGGTTGCTGGGGTCACATTGCCACAGCAGAGCAGGAACAGGCTGCTCTGCAGGCAGGAGGGGGACTGGGAGGAGTGGGAGCTGTGCCAGAGGTGCCCTGGTGGGGAGCAGCCGAGGAGCCAGGGCTGTGGATGCTCCCAGGACAAGGCAGGACGCGGCCGTTCGCGTTGCCAGAGCCCCATCTGCAGGCGGCCGCACAGTTTAGAGGGAGGAGTGACACAACATCGCTATGAAAACAAAGGTTAATTTTCTGTGAGCCCCCAGATGCACTGGGTGATACCCAGAGAGCTTTGAGGAGGAGGATTTCATGGCTCCCACAGAACACCCCAGCAACCCTGGTAAGTCACTTTGATTTCTCCTTGCCTTTGGTGGCAAGATAAAATAGGTAAATTATATATAGATGTTTAATGATAAAATAGGTAAGTTAAAAAGGAAGAGGCAGGGCATTGCCATGGCAGGTTGAGAGCACAGCCCGTGGTGCCTGTTTTGAAGTGGTTTGGCTACTCTTGGAATAGGTAAGGAGCTGGGATACCAAAGCTTTTTCCCTTGTGGGATGTCCATATAAGTTTTTCTCCTGTCCCATCACTGTTTTTCATATCATCTGGGGTCTTCTTCCCTCTCCCAATTTTAACTGAAATGAGCCAAATTCAGAAATCAGGGCAGGGGAGGAGGAGGAAGCAATGTGGTGGACAGGCAGCACGATTGCATAAGCTTCACTTCCTAAGGAAATGAGGCAAAAAAAGATTCAGACACCCTGGTTGCAGTGATAGAGGAGTTTGTATTCCCGTTTCCCTTGGCAGCAGCTCTGTGCTGTGACAGGCCATCTTTTATCACTTCTCTAAACAAAGTGCAGCTGGGACCCTGCGATAAATCTTCCCTTTGCCCCATCCCGCTCCCGAAACACCTCAGAAGTGTCGGTTCAAAAAAAAAGATGTGCTGCATTTCTTCCCTTTATTATCTGAAATAACAAGCTGTTTTTGTTAATCTGGCCTGCTCGGAAGCATCAACCCTTCCATATTCCATCTGAATGGACAAATGGAGCTCTCCTACACTAATCTCACAGCGTGCCAAGGAACCCGTGTCCTCTCTGGGTAGCTGCATCCCATGGAGCACTGGAGCTTGTAGCACAACAAAACAACTCCAGGTGCATTTGGCTTTTCAGGAGGTACTTGCTGTGGCCTGATAAGGGCTCCTGTTGTACTCAGCCTCCCCGTGAAGTGCATCACTGAAGATAAAACTTGCTGCACCAGAGCACAAGGATTGCTGAGCAATGGAAACCAAGGGAGAACAGAACAGGAGGTGGCCGTGCTTGACACTGGCACAAGCGGAAGGTGTATGGAAAATGGGGAGGTGGGGAGCAAAGTGACATCCCTCTGTGGAGCAGGGAGAGGTGGGGAGCAGAGTGACATCCCTGTGGGAAGGACAGCGTGAGCTTTCCCTGCAGACCCATGTGCCATGTGGAACTGTTTCCTCCCGCTCGTCCTCCCCTCGCTGTGACCGCACTGCTGCCAGAGCTCCTTTCCCCGCGTGTGTGTGGGGGGGAAATGGGCTGGTTTATTTACACAAGCTCCCATTTACCCCTTTCCCTGCGTTTCCCTGGTTTAACAGTTTCACGGCGCGTCGGCCCCCGCGCCCGTGTGCGGAGGGCGGGACTGAGCAGTGCAATGTCCCCACCGGGGGTCACCGGGGACATCCCCGGCCTGCAGCCGGGGCACAGGTCCGGGAGTGCCGGGGCGGGTGCGGGTCCCTCCCCGCACCGCGCTCCCCTCACGGCCGCTCCCCTCACGGCCGCTCCCCGAGGGCGGCTCCCTCAG